>VZUI01087235.1:0-10934 GCA_013401135.1 Cettia cetti | reverse complement strand
GAAAAGAAAAGAAAAGAAAAGAAAAGAAAAGAAAAGAAAAGAAAAGAAAAGAAAAGAAAAGAAAAGAAAAGAAAAAAATATTTTCCCTCTGGGTGTGGTCCTAGAAATGATCCCTAGAGTTGTCACACATACCCCAGGCATGAGTCAAGAAGCATTTATACAAATGGCTCTGCACTCTGTGCACTTCAGTGAAGGACATCAGATATTTCTTTCAGGTAGCAAAGGGCACCTGCTTTGCTGGTGAAAAAGTTATGTTCTCTCTTCAGCAAAACAAATCCTGAATAGCTGGTCTGGTGGAAATATTCCCCAAAAATTTCTATATTGGTGTCCAATAGACATGTAGAGTTATCAAAAGAAACACTCTCTCCCTGTATTTTCAAGGCTTTCTGTAAAAGGGAAGGTGTCAGATGATGTGATAGTGTACAACTAAAATGTTTTCTTTTAACAGCCCCATTGTATGTTGCTGGGGTGAGTGAATTGTAAGATGATCCTCTGGACACATATTTTGGAAACTTTTTGGTCAACTGCCATGCAGCCAGCAGATTTAGGGCCAGTGATTAAGTTACTGAGGCTTTTGTTTTTTAAGTATGTTCTCCTCAATATATCTTTCAGGGCTAGCCATGTGCCAAGGGGTTTGTAACCAAGCTGTGATTCTCTTTCATGCTTTCAGAGGTCTCATTACAGGCTGCTGGCACCCACAGCTTGCTTCCTGCTTATTTCAGATGACCACAGCACTCAGCAGAGACTGAACAGAGCAAAGAAGTCAGTAAATGAGTGGGTCACAAGGAAAGAAAATGTGCATTTCTTCTGGGAAGGCAGAGGGTTTTATTTGCTACAAAATGGTGGTTGCTCTGATTCCAGAGTTCAAGAAATTCTTTTCATAGACACTTTTTCACAGAAACCAAAGCCAGGTTCTTGAAAGCAGCAGGGCATTATGCAGAGTTTTTGTAGATTTTTCTGAGATACAGGCTTCAGGAAGAGTCTTCTTTCAGATTCTTGGTCAGGGTAATTTGTTTAGCTCTCTTGGCTTCCTTACTGTTTAGCCAGTAGATTTTAGGGCTGAGGACTTAATTGTGGAGAACTTTTGCTTTGCATCCACATTGTGGTTTATTTGTATTATTTTTTGCCATCTTGCTTTGACTATGCTAAGAAAATCATTGTGGGGGTTTTTTTTGTTTTGTTGTTTGTGGGACTTTTTTTTTGTCTTTTTTCTTCTAAACAGCTTCAATAATTTTTCCTCCTGAAAACATTAATATGTACTTTCTAAATTTGATAGTCAGTTCCTCAAGTCAAAGGACAAGCTGAGATCAGTAGAGCTTGCACCAAATGAGGATCTTGCCCACGACTTAAAAACAGACAAAAGGAAATGCCGTCCAAAGCTGAACTTCTCTATTACAGTGTTTCAGCCTAAATGAAATGCTTTGAGGACATGATATTGGGATTTTTTTTCAAGAGGATCAAATGCAAGAAATAAATAGGCATGCAAAGTCTGCTTCCCAGGTTATTCGGGTTTCGGAGCTCTGTTGCGTCCTGCTGCAGAATCTTTCCTTTTGCTTTGGTAAAACATCAGAGTGTAGAGGGTGACCCTGTGCACTTGTTTCAGATGAGTGTAAACAGAAGATGATATTACTTGTCTGAATGAAATGGACTATCCCATGGAGGAGAATAATAGCTGTCTCCCAGGGCTGTTTTTCTCAAAAAGACTAGTGAGAACTTTAAAGTCAAAAGACTCAAGAAGAGGGTGAAAGTTGATTACTTTAAGGATTAAACTGTTACCCTGGTGAAGTCAGCAAATACTGTTTCTAAGCAATGATTTCAGTGTCTCTTGAGCGTTGTGAATCTGAACTGTGCAATTGGAATGTATTTCTTAAAGATGTAAATATAACGTTATTAGGTTTTTTTTAAATGATATTTGGTATTTTGACTTCAATAAAATGCATTCTGGAGTAGTGTATAAAAATCAACTTTGGCAGAGAATTTCATTTGGATGTTTGTTTTTAAAAAATTTTAAAAGCCAGAAGTATGTAATTAAAAAATTTACAATTCTTTAATTTACATCAAACTGTATTCTGTTCAAAATGTACTTGCACTTGATGTAGATTTTTTAGCCACTTTTTCTTCTTTGGAGTTCCTTGGAAGAGGCAAACAAAAGTACTGCTGCTCTGGTAGCATCTTGTTAGGTAAGGAGTGATTTTTCACAAAGTCTTGATTATTATTTCATCAAGAAAGTAGGTAGATATTAAAGGTTACCCAGATGGTTTATATATTACTATAATAATCTTGTTCATAGAAACTCTCACAAAGAAAATAATTAATCATAAACATACTGTGATCCCCCTAAAGCAGTGACTGTTTTAAGTTGAAATCCCATAATGGCTATGACCTCTAACCCTGATGTAACTGTTTCTAGCCTGGCTACTAAAGTGGCTGCTCATGAAAGGCCATCAAATACAGAAGTAAATGCAAAGGTTAACAAAGTTAGTGGACCAAACAAACTTGATACTGAGAATGAACTTTCACATGTAGCAAGAAAATAAACACCACTCTTCCAGACTGATCTACACAGGAGGTTTGAGATGCCAAAATATTAAATGTTATTAAGCACATAATCTCTATTTTACAGATAAGTGTTTACTCTGGGGGTTACTATCCTTTTATATTGATAAAAAGTCTTTGTTCAAATTAAAAAAGAAAAAAAAGTTCATGCACTAGTGTGTTTTCAGTGAGACAGTGTTTGCTCTAGACTCCAAAAGAGCATTGGTAATTGGTTTGGGAAAGAGAAGAGACAGCACTGGGATGTGTAAATCTTAAACACTTTGTGTGTGCGGCCCAGTTATTAACACATAATTTGATTTTTCAACCCCTCCCTAAGTGTAATCTTTTCATGCTATTATGCTTCAGGTTGTTCTTTTCAAAAATTTTGTGTTGTATTTTTCCCCCTTCCCCAGTCACCTCCATAGATGGGGAGAACGCAGTTTGCCTCTCTAACGCAGTGTCTATTGTGAGGGGTTCTTTGCTGCAGAAACAGAAGTTGCAAAGATGCTTTGCTGGTTGCATTCAGCAGGACAGGACTTTGTAACTGTTGAGCTCTAAGCATGCTTGCAAAGGAGTAGAGTAAGGGCAGGTTTGCATGTGGGATGTACAGGTATGCACTGGTAGCTAGAAAAGGCATCATTCACATCTAGATATAGTGATTTCAGCAGTCCTTGAAGAACAGTGTGGGATTCAGTTGTGTGAAATTTATAGCTGTCCCCTATGCTGACCCCACCATCACCAGGGTGTCAGTGACTGCTACTTCAGATTCCAGCTGCCTGCAGTGTCCTTCCGTGGGACGCAGCATCTCTGCTGACCTCAGCTGCACCTCATGCCTTGAAAATCATGAATTCTGACTCCTTACTCAGAAGTGAGCCATAGCATTAAGAAGAAAGTTTCTTTTTCACCATCATGACCCTGTGAAAATGCATAGGACTGCCAGGAAGCTAGTCCCAAAAGGGAGAATAAAAAGGCAAAGCCTTTTTATGAGTTTTGAAAAGAAAAACAAAAGCTTTCTTATTAATTTAATCAACTTGGTATCCTAAGCCCCAGTCAGAAATTTTTAGGCTGCTATGGAGTAAGCAATTCAATGATGAAAAGAGAAAGAAATGTTGGTTATATATAAAACTTGACAGTTGGGGAAACTATTTCCCTGGCCTACAAAGTAGTTTTTCAGGTAGATCAAAAAGAGTTGTTTAGCTCTACATAATTTCCAGTTTTAACAACATTAAATACCCTTTCTCCAGTTAGATATCAGTCTTTGAAGATTTTGAAATTGTTATTCCTATGGGGAGGAGGATATTGAATAATTCCTACCAGTTATGAAACTCAATATTCTCCAGATGGTTATTGAGACAAGCTTTTACACACCATTGTAAAATGGGTTTAAAATATCCTGTGCTGTGATTGACTAAACAAGTCACATGGCTACTGCATACAAGTTTGAACTCCTTTTTCAACTAAATGACCTTATTAAAACCATAAACAAAATGGTACTTAAAGGCTGACTTTAAAGCAGTGGCTATAAATCCTAGATTTATTGTAGTACTGTTCTGTTATTTGTGCTCAAAAATACAAAAATCTAGGAGGGCCACTCTGAACATGAAATTACATCTATAGTGACCAATTGGTTTTAAAATATATAGTTCCATGTGCTTTAGCAGTCCTCTAACATTTTCTTCAAATGACTTAACAAAATGACATGTGTTCACAACCTAAGCAATGTCAAATGGTGCAAGGAAGGAGCAAAATCCTATGGTAAGGAGTGCTCCTTGAGCAACACTCTGCCTTCCCTTTCAGGAGTAAATTTGTGCCTAAAGAGACCCTAAGCATTGGTCTTCATAAAACCTTCACTCTCACTTGTGGTCTAGTGCCAAGTCGTGCTGCAGTGGTAAATAGTTCTAGTAAAGACTCTGCTAATCATGTAACATAAACAAATAACCCCAGGAAAGGGTTACTGGCTGGGATAACTGGACAAGGAGGTGGGAGTCTTGGCAGGGCTAGACCTGTGCAGAATTGGAAGCGGGATTTCTCATCTCAGCCTGCTGATGCTCCCCACTGCTTCTGCTGCCCTGCAGGTGGGTGGCTGTCCCTCCTGCAGCCAGGTGCAACCCTCCTGGCCTGTCACCACTCCTCCAATGGCACAGACAGGGCCTGCAGCACACGCCAGAGCAAACAGAGCAGAGGCAAGGGAGCTCCATGGGAGAAGAAAAATTATAGTTAAGACCTCTGCTCCCTGACCAGTGCTTGCACTGCAGAGTTTGCAGCACCTCGGGGGAATAACAGCAGGCACCTTCTACTCTTTGTCTCCTCTACCATAAAACCATGCCTACCAAGATGGATTTCTTTTTTCTGTATTCATTAGGATGCTGGTCCTGTAGGCTTTCTACCAGAAATGGTAACATTTCAAAGCTACTACTCCCCTTAGAGTTTTGGTGTTGTTTAGGAGTCTAATGTCTACAAAATTAATTATCCCTGTTCAAATAAACACATCACTCAGTTTAGGGATTCTTTGTTGCTGTTTATGGATTTCACTTTTTTAGGGTGAGAGTCTACAAAGGTAAATTATAAGGGAAAAGGCTATGCAATTGGAGTGGCTTTATCTTTGAGAATAACTCCACGGCCCATTCCTAAAGTGAAGGAAACCTTGGCATTTCTCTTCCAGGAGCCAGCCTTCCAAGCCAGCCTTCTCTTCCCTCTTATTTTTGCATTGCATATAGCTTGTGACAATGAAAATATTAGATATTATAATTTTTAAAAATGCTTTAATAAAAAACATGGTGATGAGAAAAATGCTTAGAGATTTATGTTTCTTTAGGAAATGTGTTTACATGAAAGGGAAACAGGAAAATCCATAAAGTGGTTGACTCTGGTACTACACTTAAAATCATTCTCCTGGGATTTTTTAAAACTATTTTATTTTTTTTTGTCTTCTGTAAATATTCCAGTTGTAACATAACTCACTTATCAACACATTTTTTTAGCTTATTTAGTGTACCTTGGTTTCAGAGTTTCAGTTTAATATTGCTAACAGTCTTAGTAAAAACCCCAGGATTAGCAGTGTATTTGAACACCTGCAAAGTTCATTTAACAACTGGAATGGCAAATGTTGCAAAATTCAAAATATATTTAACATATTTGTAGTTTGAATGTTAACCACAGCTGCTTAGTGCTGTTCAGAAGGCTTGGAATGTACATATTTTATACATCTCAAGGAATAGCTGTGATTGATGGCCTTTCATGTCACTTTTTGATTTGCTGAAAGACAGAACCAAAAACAGTGGAGGGGAGAAAGTCTGGGAAGAGCTGCCAGACTAGCAAAGTTGTTTATTGAAATAAAAAACAACCTATCCAGGTCTGGCACACTTCTGAATCTCAGCTGAATTCAACAGATGAAGGGGCAGAGAGAAAAAGAATATATATATATATATATATATATATATGTAATAAAACCAGACAAAACAGAGAAAACAGTTTATTGTTTTACTAATTGCATTCACATAAATAAGTTGTCCTATCATTCAGACAGATGGAAGTCCAACAAATGCTTCATACAGTGCAATGAATATCTGATGTACAGGTATTTTACCACTGTTACAGAGCCAGATTTTTCAATGGATCATTCACAAATCTTTCAGAGAAACACACTTTTCTATGATCCTTGGCACTGATAGTATCATTTTCCATACCAGACTCAATGATTAAGCCAGATGCACTACATTCATTTTCCTCTTTCATTCTGAAAAACTGGTTCTTTTCATATTTATACTAGCGGTGACTACTGTAGCCCAGAAGATTTTACTTGAGTAACTCTTGATTTATTTGAGGGCAAGAAATAAAGCCTTTTAACAATTTCTTTTCAGTATTGATAGAGGTAAAGTATTTTTGTCCAGATTTCAGTCAGTCCCAGTTTTAAACAAAGCCATCACTATAAAAAAAATTAACATTTAATTTTCTAGGAACCTTTGGCTTTCACCTCTTAACACACTGGAGTAAACAGGCAGAGATGGAAAGTCTGTAATATAACACGTGTTGCACCCTCATCTCTTTAGTTTTACAGAAGCTACATCCTAAATTCTTTTTTGACAAATGCTATAGATAGTCAGCTGACTTTGCTGGCAACTAGGGTACATATCTTGCACTCCTAGATTTCAAGCATCCATCCAGAGTGAAAAAATAAGTGTCATAGAGCTTAAAAAACCCCCAAAACCTACAGTAGCTATTTCTGCACAGCTTTTAGGCCATACCTATTTAGGGCAAACTATTGAACACACAAAAGCTGAAGAGACAGTAGTGTTCACATACCTCAGTCTAGACTTCCTTTGTGTTCTGTCTGAATCATCAACTCATCCTGTAGAAGAAGCATGAATGAGCAAAGATGAATGTGGACAGCAGAAGGATTGAAATACTTTGTGGTGTGATCTTCATCATCCAACATATTTCTGCTGTGGGGGACATTTTAATTGGAACTGTAACTCTAGTGTCTCTTCAGCCTAAGCAGCACTTGGGATAAAAATCTTAATCTCTTTCTGTGATAAAATCAGAATGCTCTGTTCCTTTTTAATGGACGTGGGTCTGATCTGAGCAACTTCATGCACTCTTCAGTATTTTATTTTTACTACAGCTGCTCAATATGTTGAGAAACTCAGTCACAGTGAAAAAGCTTGAGACATTTCAAAATTCAGTATGCCAAGAGCTGAGTAACAGGGGTGGCTTACCCCCATGCTCCCTTCACTTGTTTCCATGTGGGATACAACGTCCAGATCAATGTTACTATTCTGAAACTCAAAGCCCAGTATGAAATTGGCTGCAGTGAGATGACGGCTAAACACTTCCCTTGAGAACAGGGCTTCCCACTAACAGCTATGTTTTTTCTGGGAGAATTAAATTGTGCACATTCCAGAGAGGTGTTTGAATGCAAACGCTGGGGGGGAAAAAGCAACGATTCAGAATACAATCCAAAAAATAACTGTGTGGTGTAGTTTTGCTCAGAAAAACCTGGATTGAGCGAAGCCTTGAATAATTTGGCTTGAACTATTGAAAAATGTAGCCAAAACTGTTTAAAAGTAAGTCTCTGAGTTTACCTCAAACATCTCACTCAAGTATGTGCTTAATTACATTTTCCAGGATCTTTTTTTTGCCAGCATCTTGAATAATCAAGCTTTATATTCTTATTTTATGTACTTAAATACACAGTTGCCAAACATGTAGAAGACAGAACAGTCAAGCCTTTTGGGCAGGACAAAAGTTTTACCTTCTGTCTTTTATTTTTCATTTCTATTATAATATACTTTGGAGGTGGTTGGGTAATGATAGATACATTTTATTTGCTCTGCTTCATTAAAAGGTTTATAGAAGTTCTCTGCTGTGTAATAAGGTAATTTAATAACATATTGTCTATATCCCTAATTTTTCACAACATGAACTCATTGAAAATTGGTGCTTGCCATATGCTGATTCAAGGTTCTGTATGTGTACAAGTGACAATTTCAACTATATTATTTAGTAAAGTACATTATTAGAAAAAAATTGAAGCTTAAATAAAGCTTCAAATAAAGCTTAAATGGTACATTAAAAGTTATTGAATAAAACTTTTTAAAATTCTTTTCTAAACTAATGTAATTTCACTATTTCTCCTTCCTGTGTCTGAACATGCTGCCCATGCAGCGGGTTTGTTGCCTTTACTCATACCAATAACACTTATGGAATCCGTCTCTTTTGGCCCTAAATATGATACATGTGTCTAAAAGACTCAGGATATAATTTCTAGCTGCAAGTTACTCTTGCAATTTAGCTTAAAATCAGGTATATGACTATTGAGTTATGTTAACTGTAATCAGGTTATTCCTTCACTTCTGAGGGCTTGAGTGCATTAGCCAACATTTTTGCATGTAATTGTCTTATTTCATTTTGAAGCTCGGTCTTTGAAGCTCTTTTGGGCTCAAACACCCTACTGACCCTCTTCCAGATACAAACATGCCAGTCCTGCAATCTGGAACTAATTGCCCAAACACCATCTGGAGGTCCTGTTCCTTGGTACAGGCTGCTGTAATCCTGAGGCTTTCACAGCAGAAGTAGCATTTTACAGTATCCTTAAGATCTCTAAATATTTCGAAAATGTTTCAAAATATTTTCAAATACCTCTGCCAGCTGGGGACACTGGGAAGGTTGCCATGCCCATAAACACTTGCATGCCCATACGCAATGCAGTCTATTTCATGTAAGTACTGTCCAAACTGAGAAGCTGAGCAGGGAGGACATTGGGGTGACATACTGAGGTGGGAGCAGTGTAGGTGAAATCTCCTGAGTCTGGGTGCATAGTTGTTCCAGGCAGTTGCTTCTTTCAACCTATTTTTAGGACATCTTTTTCTCAGGTAAAACATGGGGATTCTGTGGATGACTGGTCCTGCTGGAAAAAGGCAGCCCTAGTTATGTCCTGCCTTCCAGTGTGTGAGGAACTCCCCAAAATTGTGCTCTTCTCTTAATCCTGATCTTCCCTTTCACTCAATAGGTCATTAATTTTTCTGTAAGAAACCTCTTTTTGGGAATGGGTTTGACCATTAACAAATACCTTGTATTACAATTATCCAATTTCAACCATTTCAGCAGCTCAAGCACTTTGATGAGAAAGCAGCTAAGGACAATCAGTGGAAAAAATATGTTGAAAAATGAGGACCTCAGGACTTCTTGTACTATATTTTTGACTCAGGAATTCATAGCTTTGGAGAGAGAAATATTTGAACCAGGATCTTTTCTTCCCAGCACCTCAGTGGCATATAAGATGTTGGAGTTTTTGTAAGGATTACATTGGTCTTCGTTAAACTCACAGATGACTTATTATTTCTTAGTGGAGCATTTAAGCCTCAAGCCAACATCCACCAAAACCAGCTAAAGGCCTGACATTTTCTGTAATCCATTTTTGACTTGCCACTTAGTGGTCAAGGGGAAACATATTTTCTTTCATACCATCTATTTAAATTTCAAAAATTTGAATACTTAAAACATACTCAACCTCGAATCCTCTTTATCTGGAAAAAAGCTGCACAGTGACAATCACTGAAATATAATTCCAGTTTGAAACACCGAAAGTCAATGTCTAGTCAGTCTGGAGGGGGAAAACACTGCACAAGTGCTTTTCTAGCACATAAATGTCCAAATTTTTGCATCCAGACTTTCAGAAAGTCAGTGTTGAACACTTTTTTGCGTAAAAAAAAAAAAGAATTTTAGTAAATTTTCATCGAAAAATTTGGGTTTATATTTTGTAAGTAAAAATAGCAGCAGCTGTTATTTATGTTGGTCCCCTAATAATAAAAAAATCTTATAGGAGTAGTTGACCATGTTCAAACATAAAAATATTTCAGCTGTGAAAAAATGTCTTGTTTTACTGAGATTCCTTTTACCCCCAGCTGGCTTTGTATAATTAAATCTATCAACAAAGAAATGTATTAGCAGTGCTTTTGGTTGTTTATTTAAACTTTTTACTTTTTCATGTGTTCCCTATACATTCTATCAGGCCAAGTGCTGCTCTCAGTCATGAAGGTTTGAATCCAGAATTACAGTGCTAATATCAGCTGCATCAAAGTCAGCTCCAGAGGCTAGATATACCTCTCCAAGAGTACTAGGTGAACACTGTTTTGGAATTTAACACCATTCTTCAAGAAGAGTTGTCTTTCTTGTTATTACCTAATAATTTATGATCAGATTTATCATCATTATTACACTGACAATAGTCTGCTCCTTTAACCAAAATGCAGTGTTTTCCTACTGGTTAAATTTCTTCTTGCTACCTGAAAAGCTTTTGATTTCTTCTGGCAGACACCTTTAATATCCTACCTTGTTACAGGAATTAATCTCATCCAACAGAAGCCATAGCCCTACTTGTATGTTCATTTGAATAGATCCAAAAATTCCAAAGCGAAAAAAAGTGAACTTGAGTTCTCCAAGGATTTTGATATGATTTTTGAGAAAAACAACATTCAAAAGAAACCCTGAAAATTAACAAACTAAATAAACTTTCCTAAATGAGATAAGAAAAAATTGTAACTGCCCCAAGACTGGCATAATTTAATCAATTTCTATGTTGTTCAGTAGCTTTCTAATCCCCCTGCAATGTCGGCTTCTCTGACCAGCTAGTATCATAATGCTAAAACCATTAATATTTTTACAGTAATATTATTCACTACTCTGGAAAACTTGTTCTTAATCATACGAATGAAATTATTAAGATTTAACTTTTTTTTAGGAACAAAGTGAATACAATGCATGAAAAAGAAAACGCAATATTTCACGCATCAGACTCACCAGATGCTCCCAGACTGGAGGCAATCAGCTTCCTTCCTTCCTTCCTTCCTTCCTTCCTTCCTTCCTTCCTTCCTTCCTTCCTTCCTTCCTTCCTTCCTTCC
>VZUI01087223.1:0-26968 GCA_013401135.1 Cettia cetti | reverse complement strand
CCCGCCTGTGTGTGCCCCATGCCCGCCTGTGTGTGCCCCATGCCCGTCTGTGTGTGCCCCATGCCCGCCTGTGTGTGCCCCATGCCCGCCTGTGTGTGCCCCATGCCCGCCTGTGTGTGCCCCATGCCCGTCTGTGTGTGCCCCATGCCTGTCTGTGTCCCCTGGCTGCGTGTCCCCAGAGCTGTGTGTGCCTGCAGCTGTGTGTGCCCGGAGCTGTGTGTGCCCTGCTGACACCCACACTCTCCTCTTGGCCCCACAAGCATAACCCAGTGTATTTAGTTTGCTCGCAGTTTTAAGTTTCATCATCCCTGATCAGTGTATTCCATCAAGCAGAATGGCACACGTGGATGACGTTGTGTAAAGATTGTTTCAGTGATAAAATACTCCCAGTTGTTTTACAGTTAAGCAGAGGGATATAAATGGAGCTGCACATTACACTGGTCCAAAACAGAAACCAGACCTCTTCCCAAGCATCTTCTAACCCTTTTTGTGATTACAGTTACAGACGTTTGTGTAGACAACAAGCTATTAACACCGAAATTGGCGTTGCAGGGAAATCTTTTGCATTCCCCTCTCCCACCCACCCATCCCTCCCACATGGCACTGCCAGGAGGGTGGTGGGATGGGTGGGCAGAGGCTGTGAGTGTCCCTCAGCACTGCTGGAGGTGCTGCAGGGGAGCTGCAGGTGCAGTCACACAACCCCAGGCCCGTGCTGATCTATAATTCAGGTGCTTGCTCACTTTCTGTAATAGCTTTTCTATTTTTAATGGGAAGTGATGGACCTGTCAAGGTATTAGAAATATTTTTTTTCCCAGGTTTTCATTTTCTTTGGTAATAATAATGTGGGCTAGGAAGCTCATGGTGCACTTTAGAGCTAAAGTGCTTGGCAATCAAGGGAGTTTCCAGAAGACTTTATTTCTTTACACTTTGTGTTTGTGTCAGAGGAGCAGATAAATGAGGACATGGAGTAAGGTCAGTGCAGTACGTGGCTGCCTAGCAGTGTACGAGGGAGGGTCACAGAGAGGGCCAGCAGGTCACTGATAAACCCTGAAAACCTGGGAGAAAGCTCAGCACACAGGGGAGGCTGCTGGGCTGGACAGATTCAGATTTTCACTAGGGCTTTGCTGTGGGGTCTTTTCAGTCCTCCTGCCTTTTCTGTGGGACTGAGCACTGCCTTTTCTGTCGGTGTGAGGAGCATGGTCTGCCTTCGCAGGCTGGTTCTCACACCTGGGAACTGCTTTGTGTTGAGCTGGAGCACCAGCTCTCTCTGTCCTGGCTGCCTTGGGAGCAGTCTGCTAACTCTGGGGAGATCTGCCCAGCTTAGAAATTAATTCTCTACAGAATGCTGGGAGTTTTTAACAAGATCTAACTGTAAATATCTGTAAACTATAAATAGACAAAGCACTGAACTAAATATGCCAGTTTGTCTCAGCTGTCAGACTAATTCAGATCTAACCAGCCACAGATCATTACTCTGAAACTTTTTTTCCCTAACCTATATGCTAAAATTATTCTGAATTTGCTCTCATGTTATCCTAATCATATTTTTTATTACTGAGATGTAATACCTTAGTTTTTTTTTCTTGTTGTTTCTCAGTATGCTCACCTGGAGAACACATCAGCCAAGCAAAGCATTGGATTGACCAAACCACCTGGGATTTGAAGGTTTTTTTCTTTGTCCCTCTTCAGTCAGAAGTGGAGGTGTGTTCAGGCAACTGTTGCATTAGGCAAGGGAAGCCCCAAGATACACTTTGGGCTTCCAGTCAGCATTAAGCAGCTGCAATTGAGAGCTGACTTTCTGTTGGTATTTTGTTTGTTTGTTTTGGAAGCTCTTACACACTTGTTTGAATTCCTTACTGAGATACAAACTGGGAGTTTCACCAGTAATCTTAAGAGTTATTTGATAGGCAGGCTCAGGAGCTTTGTTTTTCCTGGCTGTAAAACCAAACATTTGTGGGACCACTTGAAAAAGCTGCAGCCCAACTTAGCAGCTTTTAATGCAGCTAGAACAAGGTGAAGAGACTTTATCTGATTGCCTCTGGCATTTTCTCCAAAGCCACTTGTTTCTCAGCAGCAGAAATATCTTGCCCAATTGGGATGCAATAATTTCAAAGCAAGTAAAGGAAACTGCAGCTGCTCAGCTGAGTCAGCCAAAGGTAAGCTCTGCAGGGGAGAAAATGTTTTTTTATTATCTTCTAGTGGCAAAATTACTACTACAGCCTGCAGGAAAAGATTAGATTATAATAGTAACAAAAACATCTGTTAAATTCTCAGCTCAGTGTATGTTTAGTGCATGTTTGAAAAAGAAGAAAAAACAACCCAGGCATTTGATAAAATTCTTTGAATAAAACTCAATATTTAGATTCATTTTGGGATGTTAGGAACCCACTGTTATTATAGGATAGACAGTGGTTTTAACTAATTGACTACATGGGGCATTTAATCAGTGGGCAAGACAGCTTTTAGCAACAGAGGTTTTATTGAATTGAGCGTGGCATACTGTGACCTAATGAAGGAATAAGACAACTTGTGTTCATCATGCAGGTTACTTGTAGGGATGAGTGACCTCTGTCCTGAGTGAGTGTGATGTGTGGGGGGCGAATGTTTGTCTGATCTGGCTCCCAGGGGTTCAGCTACTCAGCCTCTTCTAGAAATGTGTGACTTGCCATGATTGATTTGTGTCTCTGAAGCTCTACCAGTTTCATCTGCCTGCTTTAGAAATGTGTTGTTCTGAGTCTGACAGTGCAGAAATCACAGCCGTGCCCAGCTCTGTCAGTACAGGCTGCAACTTCAGAGTGCCAGTTTCCAAATTCTCACTAGTCCAATGCCTTGAAACTGCTGCCCAGCAAACCTGTTTCAGAGAATTCTTGTGCCTTTGGGGCATCTCTCAACCCTGGTGCAGGAAATTACCCTCTTCTTGAGTGGCTCTGGGAGCCTGGCTGCAAAATGATTGTCCAAGTGGGAAAAGTATTCCTGAAAGTAGCCTTTGCTGGCTCCTCTGCTTTTGCATAAAGCAATATTCAATCAACATGCTTTTGTTTTTCGCAGAGGCATTGCTGTGCTTTGCGTGTGTGCAGCACTTTATTCTCAGGATCATGAAGTGCTGCATAAATTCTAATAACTGTGGGGGTTTGTACCCTTCTCACAGGGAGTTCCACTCTGGGGGAGTCTCATTTGGTCACACGGTGCTTGGTCACCGACTCAGAGCACTGGGTTATTTGCTATTGTCTTCAGTAGCAGCGGGCTCTGGCTCAGAGTGAATCACTCGGGAGCTGAGGAACATTCCCCTGAGCTCCTGACTCACAGCCCCGTGTGCCTCACCACGGGGCCATCTCCCAGCTCTCAAATCTCAGTGATCCTTACAAAAGCTCTTGTGTGCAAGCACGACAAACCCCCTCACATTTGCAGATTCTAAAGTTACAAGTTTGTCTTGGTGTTTGCTGCACCCTTCCCTGCTCAGACCTCAGCCCTGCTCCCGGGTCACATAAGTACAGTGCTGTAGAGTGGGAACTTCAGTCTTGAATAACCCAAAATGATCAATAATTTCTGAGTGGATCGAGTGGTTTTGTCGTGATGAGTCTCCAGGCTGCACCAAGAACTGCCCAGTGCAGGGGAAGCTCAGAAGTTGGAGCTCTCCTGAGGAGCAGGGTGGGTGAGCACACTCTGATAAACAGACATGCTGCCAGCCCCTGTTTCTGAGTGGTGTCCCCCAGCAGTGGGAACAGGCTCGAGTTGAAATACAGAAGGTGAAGGTGACAAAAAGCTGAGGCAGGAGAATACAAGATGCCAGAACTGTGAGAAGGTGCAGGTGTTCAGGGCTGAGAGGGATGTAATATTAGAACAAAATGTATGAAATTAATGTGGGAAAAGAGAGGTGTGTCTAGAAAAGCTACTGGATGCATTTTTCAGCATGCTGTGAGAGAGTGCTGCACCTTCTGAGCTCAGCCTTCCTTCCAGAAGGCACCATCCTGTGCACGTTCTTCTGAACTCTTTTCCTGCTGTTCCTGTCTGTCTGAACAGTGATCTCATATTCAGTGTGCTTTTATTGCACCAGATAAATCATGGTGAACAAATAACTGTGAGCAAGTGTTTCAAAGACTAAACTGAGGTAGATTAGCCATTTCAAATATTGAAATAGGGAAAAAGCATGGGGAACAAGCGTGTGATAATCACTGGTTAATGCAAAAAGATGTAAATGGCTGATTGACTGATTAGTCAAAGACAAATAAAAGAGTGTCATTCCTGAACCCTGCTCTGCCTATGGATATAGCTTCTATTTATGTGAAGAACATGCTTTGGTCTCTTTCCTTTGTAACTGCTACCCAGGCTGAATGTGTGTGTTGCTCAGAAAGGAAAAACCGCTTTGTAAGGAACTTCGCCCCACATCAGTGTCTTTTGTGCAGAAAGGCATCTGCTGCCATTGCCTGGGGAAGTTTCATGAATCGAGTGCATGTGCAGAGAGCTCTGTGAAAGGGGAACAAAAAAGGAAATCTTTGTTTCCTTTTGTTATCTTCACATATAAAGGAACACAGCCAGGTGGTGTGGTTTTTTCCCAAGGTGTTCTGCTGCCATCCTGGAAACCAAGAGAGCAAACCTCAGCTTGGCTGAGATCCCCATCCATTGAAATGCTGGATCTTTAAGTGTAGAGGTGCTGATCTGAAGGAGGAATTGGGGATTTCTTCTGAGGTAGAAGAGGTTTTTTGGCTTTTAGACATTGTGTTGCTTCCTGGGCTGTGCAGGATGTATGAGATGTGACACAGGATGTATGAAGAATCACACCTTAATTTGTGAAATCTAAAAATTGTTGTCTGGTTGAAAAGCCAGAGGGATGTTTTGTAATAGGATGTGTGTGGTAGCTGTTGGGGACATCTGAAGGAGGAGTTGAGGATTCTGCTCTGTACTTAAACTCAAGCTCTGCAAAAATTGTCTATGTCCAGATGGTACCATTCTGCCTTTTGGGGAGAGTTAACTTTTTCCTGAGATTTCTCTCTTACTGGTGTACTGAAATGCAGGATACTTTGGTTTTCTTTTTCTTTTTTTTCTATTTTTTTTCTTTTTATTTTTGTTTTATCTGTTCCCAGAATGAAATATTTCATCTCTAACCTCACCCCTGAAGAGCAGCTGGGGGGAGGCGGGGGCAGGCACTGCAGGTTGGCTCTGTACCATTTGGGTTGTTTGATTTCATTAGCTTGGGAGCCCTCACAAACGCCTCAGGCCATGCACCTCCTCACGGACCCAACTTGAGAGAATCTCTTGCCGCTACTGCATGCATTAGCCTTCATTAATACAATTAGCATAATAGCGATTAGGATTCATTATTCCCAACAAAAAGATAAAGCCGGTAATACATATCTCTGAATCGAATTCCTCAGCGCCTTGTCTTGGGATTGCTTTATTTGGGAGTTGTTTGCTGTTTATATCCTTCCATCTTCTGGCAAAAGAAGAAAGCCACTTAATTGTAAAACTGTTTGGGTCAGAGAAATGCCCCGAGATGATCTTTCACGCATGCTAAATAGGGGAAGTGATCTATGGGACCCTCACAGCTCACACAGCCACTCAACAGTCGAAACTGCAAACTTCATCTTCTTCAAGCACAAAAGCTACTTAGTTTCCCCATGTTGAAGACTTTTTATAATAGCAATAAGACAACTGTAGAGAGAGCCATCTAATATTAACTCCAGGGAGTAATCATCTAATCACAATCTGGGGGTGATTTGAAGCACTCATCTGGACCAAATGCCTCACAACACCCCAGGAGTGGTTTTATTGCATGATAGCAGTACCCCATTGAGCCTTATTGCTTAATTAAAAACAAATTCCCAAGTAATTTTTTTGCCTTTCCATAAAAACACAGTAGTACATAGCATGTATAAAACATCCATTAAATGATGGTAGATGCAAATTTACATTGTGAGACACAATCAGTTTCTTTACCACTTGGGGTTGAAGTTAAATGTAAAACCATTTCCTATAATCTGTGCACTGCTGCGTTTAGAGAGGAATAAATATGGGAAAGAGAGGTTCATTGTAGGATGTCTTGTTTTTATTAAGTGATATGTTTGGTCCCTCACAAAGGAATTCAGATTCTCATCCATCTTGCAGACGCTGGAGTCAGTCATCATTGTGGCTTTTTCTGCTTCTTCCTGGAGATTTCCTCAGCTTGCACGTTTCGGGGCAGCGCTCCAGAGGGATGCTGTCCTCGTGGTGGGGTTGCCCTGGCTCTCCGAGCGAGCCTGCTCGGTGCAGGGTTTATCCGGGTTTATCCGCTGCTGGGTGCTGCCCACAGGGGCAGGCTGCCCTGGCTGTGGCCGAGATGTCTCCAAGTCCTGCAGTTTCACTGGGAAAACCGCAGCTACAGCTGTGCAAGGGAGCCTGCTGCACATGGGAAGAGTGTGAAAGTCCTTTCAGTTTCTGTAGAGGAATGCCTGGGCTCCCCTGCACCTCCGCAGAGTGCTTTCATAGCCCCAAGGACTCGGAGTGTTATTTACATGTGAAAAGAGTAAGATGAGTGTGTCCTTACAAAGAGAGCATGGGAATCTGCTTGTTGATAGGGTCAGGGACTTACAGATAGGGAAGCGAGGGAAGAAGCCATCAGATCTAGAAAATGTTACTAATTGTCATGGGCTGCTGCCCAGCCAAGGCCGTGTTAAATTCCTGAACTTACAGAAAAAGAACAAAGGCTTAATACAGTTATGAACAGCGTTTTGTTATAAAAGAAAAACATAAAAGAGGGTGTGTATTACAGGGAGGCGTGGACTGGGGATTCTGGGAGTCTGTACCTTCAGAGTACCTCAGCCACTGGGGAAAGGAAGAGGTGATGTGGCCAGGAACTTAGGATAAAGAGGGGTTGCATCCCACAACAATTTGAGAGACCCCAAGGGAAGTGCTCTGTGGCCTCTCCCTTTATTCAAATAAAGTTACAGGACTCCTCTGTCTCCTTTTTTGACACAAACCTCTGGTGTTGTGAGTTTTTCCACATACATGTAACAGGCAGAGGAAGCAAATCCAAGTTTTTAAATGTTTATCCAAAAATCATAGAGGGAGTAATGGAGCCACTGCTCAGAAGTCCTGGCAGACAAAGCTTTTGGCCACAGCACTGAAATAAATGGGGGCAAAAAGGGCTGATATGACATTTTCTTCAGATTTGTTGCTCAGGTTGCCTTTAATTGAATGGAGACAATCTTGCAAGTATAAATTTTTAAATAAAAGCTGCGAATTAATAGTAATTATTACTCTGGTTGTTCCAGATGCTGGAGCCTTCTCATGGTATCTACAAGCTCAGGACAGAGGATGACACTTGTGTCAGTCTCTCCCATTGTGGGCCCCACCCAGTGCTGTGCACATCCTGCTGGTTTTCCCTGTCAAAAAGTGACTCTCCAAGGAAGCAATGTGGGGTTATAGAGGCAGCCTGCTTTCTCCTGTACTGAGATTTTGTAAAAAATAATGTTGAGGTTTTGTGAACACTTTGACAGAATGCTTTGCTGACTGCATTTTTAATGTGTCATTAGAGAGATGTTAAATGTGGTGGAGGATTTGTTATAAAGAGGTTACAGCACTGTACTGAGAAAATGGATGAGAGTAAATGGTTGCCTGCTTCTGCTGCCTGGGAACAGCCTGAAAGAGCAGCTAAAAGAATAATTAAACCTGTGTATTTAAAAGAGTTCTGTACTAACCTGGGACATTGCCAGGTCAGAAAAAGACGTGAAAGGATCTGACAGTGTTCTTGAACAATAAACATTCCTACCTGAAAGACCTCTGCTGGCATTATTAGGAATGCCATTATCTTGCTTTGATCTGACTCTCTAGGTCTGGCTGCTCACACAGCTGACACAGAGCAAGCAGCAGACAAAGGAAAGCCCTAATGGACTTTAATACCTTTAGTGAAGGGTTTCTCTTCCCATCAGATGTGTGTCATTTTACAAAGGCCCCTTTCATCTTCACCTGCCTGGTGGAGATGGCAGCAGTGGGGCCAGCACAGCCCTTGGCTAAGAGCAGGGTTTGGCAGAGGGGCTCTCCCTTGTCCGGCCCTGTCCCCCCTGTCCTGCTCAGGGTGGAGCTGCCAGGGGTCAGCAGAGCTCCCTGGCTGCCCTGCCTGTGGAGCAGCAGCTCCTGGCACTGCTACAGCATGGATGCTGGGCAGGGGGTGGTTCTGCTTCAAAACCTACTGAAAAAAACCCCCCCAAAAAACCCAGACAGTGGGAGATGCCCTGACATGGCTGTTTCTTCAGGTGTTTTTTTTGTATTGTGGGTGGGTATTTTGGTTTGGTTTCTTTTGGTGGTTTTGTTTGTTCAGTTTGGGTTTTGGGGGTTTTTTTTGCAAGTAGGTTTTGAACAGAACCAAGGGTTTATTGGTCCTCTGGGGTGGGCAAAGGCACACCTTGGTCATGTGAAATTCCTGCCTTACTCTGACTGCAGCAGAGCACAGACCTAGCCTGTTCTGTCATCTGAGCACATATAGCTAAGTTAGGAAACAGAATACAAATGATATCTGCCTTTATTTGGCCTTTTAAGATGAGGAGTCAGGAGCCTTATGTTGATGTTTCTGGGATATTTATGATTCCCTTTGAGAGTATATCCTTCCACTGAGGAAATGAGTGTGATATTTCAGCTGTTGGAAATGCCTGGCTTAGTTTGGTTCTGTTTCCCAAATCCATTTTGACATGGTAGGCAATTCAGAAACTATATTTGCAGCAAGGAAAATGGAGTTGTTATGGAGACTTGGGAGCCAGGCTGCTGACACGGGGTAAGGCAGGCACCAGATTCGCTGTACACACAGACACACTGAAACTGCAAGTTCATGCAAGGTAAGGGAGCAGTTTCTAGGCACTGTCTGCTTCATGGGTGGGTTTTCTGGCGCAAGAGGGGAAAAAAACCACTTTAAAACTGTGAGCATGTGGCTCCATCTTCTGGCACCAAAGCAAAGTGTTTTTCTCTGGATATAGTCGAGATTTCTGTATAATTTTTATGTTAGCTTCTACTAAAGCAACAACAAACCCAGCAGCAACAATAATAAATTTAAACACCTATACCCTAGAGCCAAGCTACCAGTTATTAATGTAGATTTCCCGAAGCTACAAACCGTTCTGCTGGAAGAAAACTGCCTTTTGAAAGATTCTCTTCGACGTTTTGCCCCCAGGTGGCTTGTCCTCTAAAGCAGTGCTCTCCTCTGTGCGAGCGGTGCTTGCTCAGCGCGGGCTCTCCCGCGAAGCCCCGGGCCCGGGCAGGTGCTGTGCTCTGCTCCCGCTGGAGGATGGATCTCTCTGCTTCCCTCTGCAACAACACCTTCGGCAAAGGAGCTAAAATTCCTGATGCATCCTCGCGGAAATGCTAGCTGGGTAGAAGCAGGAATGAATGGCTCTTGGAGGTAGACTGCCAGAAGTCAAAAGAAAATAAAGCTGTTTTATTACCTCACCAAACAGTGGATGCTGTTACAGTGCACGTTGTGCATGCTTAATTGAGCTTGATTACTCAATCTGTTCACCTTAGTAACTCATTTTGGTTTAATCAGGAGTAAGTCATTGTTCAAAACCAGGAGGTGTTATCATTTGCTGGGTAAACTTTGCGTTTTCTAAATAATCCTAAAGAATTGCCCCAACTTTGGTGCTTTGGAACAACACCCAACACAAGGAATCAGAACAAAAGGTAATTATCTTGTTGAGGTGCTGTCCTAGAGCTACTGTTTGCAAGTCATTGCAAATAGGAGGCACTGCTCTGTAAATGCAAAATTAAAACTATGGAGCATGTGTTTTACTTGGTTTACTTCTGTGTAAGTATGTTGTTTACTTCTGTGTAAGTATTTTTTTTTTTTTTTTTTTTTTTTTTTTTTTTTTTTCTTTTTTCCCCTGGATAGTGAACCTGGGATAAAAGGACCCCAAATTCTTTGTATAGAGCACTAGTTTTCAGTCCATAGCTGAACTGTGACAGGGAAGGTGAGGGAATATAAATTTAATGGCCCCAGTGCTTGTGGCACTCTCAGATCACTAACGAGAGTGGGAAGTCACTTGCATGCAGCATCTATCCGTGGAGAGGGTTGTGTGGAGACCTGCCTGGAAAGAGTGCATTGCTGTATGGCAGGGAATCATACCACAAAAATCCTTCCTAAAGTTAGCACTGGCCAAGGCTTCCCGTCACAGCCTCAGCAGCAAGGCTGAGCATCAAAACTAGAGGTGAAACCAGCCTTTACTCTTCACTGTGGTGCTTTTAAGGCCTCACACAGAGGGAAGCATTTTAAATGGCCACAGGCTGTGCTGGTAAAATGCAATTGCAACCTCCATAGCTGGTATTTAGGGTTTCTAACCTGTTCCTCAGGCTGGGGTGCATTGGACTTCTCCTTAGCACTACCTGAGGTTTTCTCTTGAGGCTGCCTCCTGTTCCTACAATCTTTTTTCCCCCCTCCCTATGTTTTACCTTCAGTTTCATCCTATTTCATTGGTGAAACCAAGCTCTAATTTCTAGGTCTGTGACTCTCTCCATATCCTGTGGATTATTCAAAAGGGACCTACTCACCTTTCTGAAAGATGTCACAAGGGTAGCACCTTTCACTGAGAGTACCACTAAATAAATACTACAGACCTCTTTTATTAGGAAGTGCAAATCCTACCCAGAGTTTGTTTGATAAATCAGATCTTTTGCAGACATCTGGAGATTGTGTTTGCAAATTCCCCAGCCAGCTTGTTTTGTAGTCATTGTTACCATAATTCAGGTTAATGTTGTTGCCACTTTTTATTTGCTAAAACCCATGTGGTGCTTTATTGCTTAAGAAAAAAAAAAAAAAAAAAGAAAAAAGAAGTGGCTGCTTTGGAACAGAAGTTCTTTTAAAACCCTTCCTGAAAGTTTGCTGTTTGGAGAAACAAATGTCAAATCAATTGTCCTATCTTTGAATTGCCATTCTGAAAATGCAAGCTGTGAAAAGAGATTACTTGGGTTCTGCAATGGGAAGAGTGTAAGAGCCTAGATTTAGAATTATGGACCAATGGAGACCTAAAATAACAAGTGGAACAAGTAAACTTTTAGCTTTTCCTGTAAAGATTTGCTTAAAAAATATTAGATCCCAAGCGAGGCTGCTCATGCCAAGTTTTAAATCTCATTTGAATTTTTATAGCTGTTATAATCCCTGATATATAACCTTGGAAATAGGGTCTCGTAACAGAAATGCCGAGTCCCTTGACTATTGCCTCGCAAAAAAGAGTTGCTGTAATAGGCTGCAATTCTGAGACAAGTTTGCAAGGCTGGCTTATGCCTGCATATCATCATTCAAATGGGTCTAAGCTGGGCTCTTCACATTCTTTGGGGTTATTTGTGTGTATGTGATCAGCCGTGTGCAGCTGTTGCTGTAATGCCAGCCTCCCGAGCACAGCAGCACAATGCAGCATGTCCGTGTCCACAGAAATGTCACCACAGGGAGAGGCTTGGAGCTTGGACATGCTGTTAGGAAAAGTAAAGAACAACGTATTTTCTGTTTTGCTGTCCTTATTCTTCTGCATTTGTGCACAGAAGAAATGGAAGTTCCCAAGGAGCCAAAAGGATTCCACGTGCCAGTGCTCTTTTCCCTCTCATTATCATACGCTTGCAATCAAACTCTAATTTTTGAAATAAAAAACCTGCAGGATTCTTTATTGGGACTATTAAACCTTCAATCTTCATTATTTAGGATGGCTACTTACCTTTTACTCAATGAAGCCATAATGCAACTGCTCCTATAAAAACTATTGAAATGGCTACTGTGGCAGTGAGTAGATTTTCCTCCGTGTAAAATAATCTTCTGTGAGTAAGACATAACTATCATTCACATTAATTAGGCAGCCATATAATGGGGTGTTCAATAGCTATTACATCATTTAAATTCTTCACTGAGCACCTCAGCCACCCAAGAACTATCCAGCTGAACATTTCTGAGTCCATAATTTTGAAATAATCCTGTAGAGGAAGAATATGCATGGCCGAGTGTTGCAGACAATTTCACCAAGAAAAAAATTAATTTTATTCAGATTTATGGAATTATTTTAACATTTACAAGAAGTGCATAAGACTATTCTTCCCTCCCTCCCAGAATAATGGTGCTATAAAGTGGAGCCTGTTTTGGGGCTGTACTGTGTGTACACCAGAGAATGTCCAAGGAGCTTGTAGTCAGAGGCCAGTGCTGGCAGTGGGACACACAGACACACAACAAGCACATTTCCCTACACATTCTGTTATAAACCTGGGGCCCTGGAGCCAGGAGGCTCAGCTGGAAGCCCTGACCCACAGAAAAGTGAGTGCAACCATGCTTGAGGTTTTGAAGTCTTTTGCCCTTATCGTGAGCCCCTAAGCATTTATATTCACTTTGGGTTATTGAGTTAAAATTTTGAGGTGACACTGAAGTCCTTTGATTTGAATATTATCATTAACATTCTAAATATGTTATATTTTGTGCTTTTAAAGATTAGTTCCTCAATCAAAAGCATGTACATATGCCATGAGAACAGGAGCTAATGCTGAGACTTGAAAGAAATGAGGCTGAATTTATTAACTAATACAGCTGGAAGAGGTTTCTATTAACAGGCCTGTATGCAGATCTTTTACATGCTGTTGAGATGCCTGTAGAAGGGAATGGTTATTAGAAGATTGGTCAGTGCCTGAAAGTATATGAAAATAACGTTTTAAGTCAGTATGGTTTGGCAATATGGAAATAGTTCTTAGCAGAATAATAATAATAAAAAAAATAGCCTAAAAATAGGCTGGGGAGCAGGGCAGGATAAAATGTAAAGTTTAGACTGTGCCTTTTCCTATCAGTTATGTTATTTTACCTAATTGCACACTCTTTTGTTTTTTTCTCTTCTCAATGGTTATAATGCACTATACCTTATCTAACTAATAGTGGAAAGCAGCAGAGACCTCTCTTCACAGGGAGAGCTCTTCATTCAGTATTGAATGTTGCTGGGCTCTCTGTAGTTTTCCATAATCCCTACCCAACAGGCAGAGCCTGCAGAGGTAGGTGTCAAAACCCACTTGCAGGTAGTGCCAGGTGCTGTTCATTCTACAGCCCAGGAGATCCATGTTTGCCATCTGTAACTGCTCCTCTCAGCAGCACATCCTCTATTTTTTGTTTTATAGACCCCCTATTTTTCATGTTTGCTCATTGTTTTAATTAAACCAATGCCAAAAGAAATTTCTGCCTTACCAAAATAATACATTTTCATCACACACTGTAGGGACTTAGAACTGGAGTTACCGTAGGAATGACAGAATTAAGGATGGGGAGCATGAGAGAAAGACAAGGTCAAACTTCTGTGAAATTCCACGAAATCAGTTGTTGCTGTATAATTGGACTTGGTATGTGGGATCACAGGCTGGTGAATGCTGTAGCGTGCCAGGCCTGATCAGATTTTGGGTTGTCTAACAGCAGGAGTGAAGGTGAGCGCTTGTTATGAGGCATGGACACATGGAAATGTTCTGGTAAGGGGCTGAGGGATTGCCCTGTTCAGACAAAATCAGGGCCACCCTGGTTTTAAGAAAACGCTGCTGCTGTCTCCTGAAAGCATGGTCTGGATCAGAATTTTGTGCCCTCTCTTCTCTTAAACACTGGATGAATTGAATATATGGAGTTAACATCAGTTACTTGCTGCTGCTGCTTCAGTGATTTAATATGAGTTTGTCAGTCACAGACAATTTTTTGGGGTTTCCACTCTATTGCTATCTAACCCATTTTCTAGAGGAAATCCCCCTCAAAGAGAATTTTCCGTGTGTTTTCTTGGATGTGAATTGGCTTCAATTTCAAACATTTCCTACAATGAATTATTTTGAGGTTTCAAACAGAAAGTATGGTATTTTTGTTTTTTTATTCTTGCTTAAGTGTTCAAAATTCAGTAACTGAATTGCTTACAATTGTTTTAGTTTGTATTAGTTATAAATATACATACACAGTAATAGGGAAGCAGAAATGTGTGTAAGGTAGTGAGACATTGCTCACTGCTGTTCATTATTCCCTGGTTAGTGAGAGTTTCAGTGTAAAAATCATTACAAAAAAAGTGTCTCTGCTGAGTGCAATCCAGAGTTGGACATATGAAGGATGAAGTGTATTAGACAGCTGTGATTAGTTCTCCAATTTCCCAATATTAAATCCATTAAGTATTTACTGTCTCAGCTAATGGAGAGATGGGGGATGGCCGTGAATAGGTGGGGAAGGGCTGGGGATGAGCTGTCATTTTCATGTTTCCCAGTTTCTCAGGAAGTTCCTCGACAAGCACTGGGGAATTTAATGTGTTCCAAGGAAAGTGAACACAGAGCCCATCCCAGGTGGGATTTGGTTGATTTGCTGGGGGTGATTCAGCTGCAGTGAGTTATGGGGCTGTTTGGAACACCTGAGGCATTGCAGAAAGGCCTCTCAGCTGATTTACCAGCTGCAGTAAAGGATCCTGAATGCCTGTGCTGCTCAGCTCTTGTTATTCTTCATTTATCACCTGTCTCTCTGTGCCACCAGCCTGGGATTACTCTGGGAGCCCTTTGACATCTCCTGGGCACTCTTCACTGTAAATATCAAAAGCCTTGCTCCTACCAAGGCACTTCCAGGCAGTGTTTTTGTGACTGTTTTTAAAATAGTTTTAAAAATGCAAGTGCCAGTAGCTATGGGAAGTTGTTCATCCATGTGCCCACATGGTGGAAACATGTTCTGTCCTTCACAGCACGGTGAGACATGATTGTGCCTAATTCCAATTTGTATGGCATCCCCATTAATGTCTCTTTCAGCCCTCCATTAAAGGCCCTTAATGTTAATTAACCAGACCATGCCAATAAAGTTCTATTAGCTTCCCCCTATTAATTTAATATTATAGGCGTTTAACAGATGTCTTAATTAGATGTTACACTGAAGGCTATGAGCAAAAATAAATCTAGGTCATTGTCCTGAAAATTTCTGCTGATTTATGGCTTCGAAAGCTTTGTTTTTCCTTCTGACCTCTTACAGGAAACTGAGAGTTTTAATTTTAGAGAACGTTGAAAGGAGTAATGGGTGCAAGGCAGAGTAATAACTTATGTCAAACAACTTTAACATGTATTGTTCTTTCTTCACAGATAAAAATTCTGTTGGTGTGAAATGACTATTTCCCCATATAAAATATCTATCCCTGGCAAGAACACAGTTTTCCCCATCTCAAGGGCAATACTTCATAGAATTGCAACAAATTTTTTTTTATTTCTACACTAACTGCTTCTATTTCCTGATTCCAAAGGACCTGTTCTGGAACACCAGCATTGCCCACACTGTGAGTTCATCCTTTCAGGGATGGTGAAGGTGGTTTGTGTCTGAGGGCTCGAGCCAGGGAGGTGCAGCTCTCCTGTGACCTCTCCCAGCAGCAGGGCTGGAGAGGAGGAGGGAGCTTTGGGAAGTGCTTGTGTAGCCCTGGGGTTGGAGGTGGTGATGAGCTCTGGCTCTCTCCTGCCCTGGGTGCCCTCCAGAGCAGGTAAAAGCTCTGACTGCCTCCCAACCCCAGTTACTCAGCTTTGGGGTGCGATTGTGTGAGGAACAGCTGTGTTCTCTTTGAAGAAATGACCCTGGTTGGCTACAAGTGCTTGAATGGTGACAGGGAAAAAAATCTCCAAGGTACAAATCTTTCATTTGATAGTGAAATTAATGAAAAGCTCCTGAAAATTACAATTAAAGCCACCATAGAAGCACTTCTGTAACAGAAAAATGTTAAGCAATCTAAATACAGGGGTCACTTTCACCTCCCAAACACGTCAAACCTGCCAAGTCAATGAGGGATTGTAACCTGGGCAATCAAAAATGAAGTGTACAGTAAAAAATAAAAAAGGGTCTGAGGACAGAGCACAATAGCTCTGTGGACAGAGGTTAAATATTCATAAAGCAATTCTGTGGGTAATTGAAATACAAGATTGAACTTGTAGTCACTTCCCTCTGTGAATTTCTAGCTTTAAATGCTTCCCTCCTCAGGGCTGTGCTGTGCTCCCTGCGCTGAGCCATGACCATGTGCATTTATTGCCTAGACACTGCCTTGGGCTGGAAGCAGCAGGGCACCTTGGGGTGCTTGCACTGGACATTACTGTACACAGGCACTGACAGGGGTTACACTCCAGCACCTGGGACCTGCAGCAGCGCCAGCCCCAGCCAAGGGAAAACCTGCCAGCTGAAAGGATTCAGTTACAGTGCCTGCAGCTGGACAGGAGGCTGCTGCTGGCCCAGGCACAGTGATTACAAAGAGCAGCTGGCAGCACCTGCACTCTCCTGCAAGCGTCTAACAGGCAGCTAAAGCCCAATTTATACAGAAGGGAATAAAAACATTTATTGCAGAGTTACAAAATGTCATTTTCACTGTGCAAATTTACAATTATAAACTGAAACAGAAGTTAGGTAGTTAATAGTAATCATATAACTTTAATAAAAGCCAGAATAATATATACAAATAAAAAAACCAAGACACAATTTCAACAGTTGGTGAGACTGCTTAAAGACAGCAGATACTGCTCATTCTTCAGTAAAAAGAAATGCTTTATAAATATTTCACAGGGCTGTTGCTTTTTCCATCTGCCAGAAAACCTGCTCTTTGAACTGCAGGAAAACAGCAGACATTTCTGTGAGTGCTTCTAACTTCCCCTGAAATCACAGGTCAATAGTTCCTTTCAACTTGAATTTCTTTGCAGATCTCTCACTTGCCCTGAGCAGGAACTTGCTCCCGTAGATGTAGGAAATGAATCCATCAAGCTCCAAGCTAAATACGTTGTTCAGTTTGGGAACAACTGAAATGCAAAAGGACACAAGCTGAACAAAGTGCACTCATGTGTTCCCTGTTATGGAAATATACTGACATACCAGGGGATGTTTATTCACCTGTAGATTTGAGCCTTGACACATTTCAAGGTTTTTGTACTTTATCAAAAGAAAAAATACCCAAGCCTCCACATTTAACTGAATTACCAAGCTGGTCCTCATGCAGGAGCATACAGTTAAGTGCTGCACTTTTTAAAAATTGCTCCTCTCTCATGAGATGTGGTTTTGGTAAGATATTGGGCTGTTGGGTGGTGACTTCTGCCACTCTATGCAAAGAGCCAAAAGCACAGATATAAACCAATGTACTCAGGCACAAATGAAGACTGTGCTCAGGAAATTTTTTTTATGATTCAAGCTGTGAAAAGAACTGAAAAAAGAATGCCTTATATACCTTTTAATTTGTCCTCTTTTGTGATAATTTTGAAGACATGTTTAAATTCCTGTAGAACGATTCCTGTTATCCCAACATAAGAGGGGCACTTTGATTTTGTAACTGAAAGGACAGAAGTATGAATTAGAAAATTTCAGATGCACCTTATGTGCAGTTAACCTTTGTAACCAACAACATGATTTTCAAGAGTAGTTGTAAAGTAATTAGCATTTTAAGGAGAGAAATACGATCTTAACTATGTGATTCTAGAGTTAATGATACTGAAAGGAATTTAAAAATAAGCACCTGAACTACAGGAGCACCTACTGAATTTCAGATGCTGTTCTACAGGCAAACAAACAGAATACCTGTAACAATGGCTCCATGGAGATCAGCTTTGAGCAGCTTGCTCTGGATCATATGGGGTTGCCTTGAAGAAGAGAAAGGGATCAAAGAGGAGGGGAAAAAATCCAATGAACTATCACATTTATAAAATGTGACCATGACTATTATAATCATGATGATTCTGTGAAATAGTACCAATATGCTTACCAGTTCACCACCATGTTTCAAGCAGTAACTCAATAAACCTGGAAGTTTATGTGTGAAACCCAGACTAAATGTAAAGTATCTCAACATACGCATCGGGTTTGAGTCCATGGCACAGGTCTCTGATGTACTGCTTCCAGAGCTCGTGGAGGGGGAGGAAGATGGCATATCTGCAGTAAAAAAAAGAGATAAATTAAAAGTATTATACAAAATTTAGTTATAAAAAGGTCCATTGGTTGATTACTGAAGTGGTCTGACATTTTTGAGTTACACAACCTTAAGTTACCCTGCAAGGTGACCCACTCCCAACAGCTGGTTTACTTTATAAAACAAAGCATGCTCCTCTCTACCACCCCCAAACAGTGATGTGTTTTAGAGCATCAGGCTAAGACCGAAGAGATTCCTCCTTTTTTTCCCACTCTTTTATCTCCCTGATTACTCTGTCAGCAAAGCAGGGGCTTCATTCAGCACAATAAATTCAAGGAACCTTATGCAGAATTTTGACTCTCTGGTCACAGACAGTCCAACTTTACAAACTGCAACCAACTTTACAAACTTTACAAACTGCAACTGTGTCTGGGTTTGATTTCCTGTCATACTTAGGTACACAAAATGAACTCAACAGAAATGAATCTTTCACCCATGCAGACAGGAGAACTCCCTTCCCATGCTGAAATGCCACAAGTAGTGTTGCAGAGTGACTTTACACACTGGAGGGTTCCTATCCACATGCACGTGCTGCTGCTTTTACACCTTTGATGCAGTACCACTTCAGTACACAAAGAAGACATTTAAAGCCTCACCTTTGCTGTTCAGGTTCAATTTCAAACAGACGCAGCTCTCGCCTCTGCTTGGCAGTAAAACCTTTTGTCTTCTTCCTCTTTTGCTTGGCCTTTTTTTTGGGATAATGCTCCAGAACGACAGCTTTCCTAGTTAACATCTCCTGGATATCTTCATCTTTCATTTTGGGCATGCTACGCTTCAGGAAGGCATGTACAAACGTCTTGGATTTTTCTGAGTCCTGGGGCTAAAGACATGTGAAAGGACGCTTTAAAACAGTACGTGTTAATTAAATTAGAACTTGCTGCTGACCAGTGGTTTCATCAAGTCGGCAAAATCTCCGCGGGAATGGGAGATCTTCCCGTCAGAGCCAGTGGAGGGAGACGTTCCCAGGCCGAAGCCGCTGCGTGCAGTGCCGAGCGCGGGCACACGCGGCCCTGGCGCCGGCCCGCTCTCGGACTCACGTTTCGGAGGAAAAGCCCTTCTTTCGCATTTCGTTTGAAACGGCGAGTTCCGAGCGGGACATACAGGGGAAACCAACCCAGCCCCGGCCCGTCGGTGCCCATCGGGGTTTAGAGGGCCGTGCAGGAGTGGGAGCGGCCAGGTACCCCCCTGGCACGGCGTTCCGGGGCCCTGCGCGCCGGGGCTGGTCCCTACCTGCAGGCGCAGCTCCCCGCTCTCCTCGGGCGGCAGCCGGCGGTACAGCTGTCCTGCAAGGCACGGCGGAGCGGGGGTCGGCCGGGGCGGGCGCTCACCCCATCCCTCGCCCTCCATCTCTCGCCGCACATCGCCCTCCCTGCATCCCTCATCCTCCATCGCCCACCGGCGCCCGCCCCTCCATCTCTCACCCTCCACCCATCCCTCACCTTTCATCGCCCACCGGTGCCCATTCTCTACCGCTCTCCCCTCGATTCCTCACCTCCATCCCTCGCCCTCCATCGCTCCCCCCCCACCCTCTGTCCCTCGCTCTCCGCCGCTCTCCCCTCATCCCTCTCTCTCCCCGCTCCCTCTCCCGGGTCCCCTCACCCTCCATGGCGTGGCGGCGCAGGCGGCGCGCGCTGATGACGTGTCAGAGGCGCAGGCGCACAGCGGCGCTCCCCGGTCCGGCCGCTAGGCGGCGCCGCCGGCCGCGGAGCCGGGGGTGCTGTGAGGGGGCTGTTGCCGTTTGCTGTCTACTGCTCCTGTACTAATAAATTCTCTGAGCTGGGAGACACTGAGTTACAGATATTTCATTTACTATCATGGGGGAATTTGTTTTTAAGAATTCCTGTCGATCATGCCTTCTGTAACACAGGCCACCTCGTTTTCTGTGGTGATCCACCGCTTGAGTATGGTCACGGCCACGCGGAGCACACAAGGCTGTTTTGGATATTGACATGTCAGTGTCCTTGCCATAGCAACAGCGCAGTCTGGACACTCGTCATGGGCAGCCTGGCCGTATCTCACACTCTCATCCTGCTGGGATATACATTCCCACCTTTCCGTCCTGCAGCCTCCTCACCTCGCGCTTTGTTGCCTCATTTGTGCTGGAGGCCCTCCGCGCCGAGCTGTAGCGGTGTGCTGCCGGAGCCAGCCTCTGCCCGAGCTCCGGGGCACGGCAGGCACAAGTCCTCTCTGTCCTTACCGAAGTTCCTCCCATCCCATTTTTCCTGGTAGGAGAGAGAAGTCCTTTCCTAGTCCCATCCTGTCCTACAAGGCTCTCCAGCCGTGGTCCTGGCTGCTGCTGCAGGCAGTGCTCTGCTCTGTTCCCAGTGGTTAACAGTGTCGGATCTGTTCCTGGAACTGCGCACCCAGCAACATGACATCTTTGGTTAAATCAGCCTTCATGTTTCTAGCAATCATGGTCAAGACACAGGAAGATGCCACTTGCTGTGAGGTTTGCATGCTCTGACACATCAGGGTCTCTTCGCTCCTGGGATAGGACAAAGTCCTGCTCACTTTCAACAGAGTGTCTAGAAAACAGAGTAGCCAATTCCTTTTCCTGCCAGCCCAGCCCCAACTCCTGCAACCCTCTACTCAGGCATGATTTTTCTCCAAATACAGAAAAGATTTATATTCTTGTCACGTGGCAATATTGGCTTAGCAGATAATTAAGCACTGTTGGGTAAAGGATATTTAGGGAGGGAGTTAGGGAGGCAGGGTATAGGAAACATGATGATTTTGTGGAGTGTCGCTGTGGGGCACAAAGGCACTAAAGTGATCCCTAACAGGGAATGAAATAGGAGATCTCTCTGGATGTGTGTAAAGAAGAAAGGGCCGGTCTCTGCTGAGTATTAAGCATGGTTTGTATCACAGACCTGCTGGCAGTTAAGTACGTTACCAGAGCAAGTGGATCTCTTGATTTTACAAAGCGTGGACTCCTTGAGTTGTCATTGCTACTATGAGAAGATCAATTTTCATGAATGGAGTACCAGGATAAGCGCTATGGGTCTTTAGGGCCATATGAGTGCTCCTTCACTGAATTTATGCTGCAATTCTTAGGGCACTTCAGGGATTAATAGTCAAATCAGTGTTGGCGGTGCTGATGTTGTAAATCCAATGATCCAGGCTAAACTGGTGCCTGGGGAAACCAGTTTCTTCCAATAGCTCTACATCTTCATTTCCCAATTTATCTTCAGATATAATGTCTGAGGGAGTGAGATCGGCACGTTAGTGTGTGTCCCAGCAAGAAGGCTCTGCGTCAGGAGTGGAGACAGATCAAATAAACATGAAAAAGAATAGGTGAAGAAACTGAGAAACCACAGAATAGGCAAAGGCACACGCAGATAAGAAAAAGAAGACAGAGAAATGAGGAAAGATGGGCAATATGTGAATGTAAAGTGATGTGGAAATATGCCAGCAAATAACTGTAATGCATGTTTTGGGATGTGCAGCACCCTGTCTTACTGTTCTGGAATTTTGAAGCTTTCTACTTCAAGTAAATCCCCTTGGAATAGGTTTGTAGTGATAAAATTCCCTCATACATATTATTAATACCATGTTATAGGTGCCAACATTGGTGTTTCTTATCCAATTAAATCTATATGGCTTTATTTACTGCTCTCCAAAAATAATAATGCCTCATTCACACCTATGTAAACCCCTTTCATGGACACAGTCTAGCTGTGTGCCCTAGGGGAACATATTGTTGTATCTCTTGGGGCTGTGGAACTGCAGGGATGGGCAAGAATCCATGTGCAGGGCAGGCTGGGAAACAGCAGTGCCTTGGGAGAGCTGGGTGGCTGTGGAGCAATTACAGAATGAGCTTTATTGTGACAGTCACAGAAAGCTAAAACTTGAGATGTGAAGTGACCAAAGACAGTATAATTAAAGATGTTTGTGCGACACAAGAATAGCAGATCAGAGGGGTTTTTTTAAAAAGAGTAATTATGAACTGAAGTGAGAGATGAGGGTGAAGTTAACTGGTGTGTGCAAAAAGTCACTGGGCTGTAATCACTGTTATACTTTTGCTGACAGTGATGCAGGAAATAAATACTGTAATTCTCTAGAAGGACTGTCTCAGCAAGCGTTTGAGCTCTCAAGATCAATATAGTTTATTCCTCTTGGCCAAATTGTATTAGCAGCTGAATTTGGTCTCTAGGGACATTTGTACTGGTGAAAATAATTCTCATTTAAAGCCCTCTGATCTGATTTCCTCTATCCAGATAATACAATTCCCACCCCCTCCCCATGGCTGTGCTGAAGCAGTGTCCATTCTGTCTGTGTCAGCCTTGCCACCATCGCACCAGCTCCTGCCTGCACCCAGCCTTGGCATCCTGCTCCTGGCATCTCCCCTGGGCCTGGGGGGAGCTCCATGCCAGCAGTTGTATGGCCAATGGCTGGACACACCAAACACGGCTGTTCCCTCCCAGAACTCAGGGTTCTCTGGAAAAACCCCTCTAGGAAAGGGTCATGTCTGGGGGTGGTGGGCAGGGTGAAATCTGCCATCCAGCCCGGTGGGTACATGGAGTGATTGACATGAGTAGCCTGACTCTTCCTCTGGTGTTGTGTAGGTGTGCCAGAGGAAGGTTTGCAATATCTGTGTGTGTAAGCCCAAACTCTTGCATTAGGGGCTTGGTTGACTGATTTTAGATTGCTGTGGCTGGCTGTTGAGCGGCATCTTTTGAAGTACCATGTATGCCTCAAATGTTTCTTTTCCATATATTTTTCCATTAATTTTTCTGCTTTATCAGCTCGCCCTTAGCTCATGGCTTGTCATCGTGTTCTGCCCCCACCCCAGGCTGATAAACTGTCCTTCCCAGCTGAAGAGTCATTACTTCCTTGCAGTCCTGGCTTCTTCTCATCTCAAATTGCAGCTGCTGCTCCAGGGCACAGACAAAAGACTGGCTTGTCTGTGCCTGACAGAAACAAGAAAGCGCTGGAAAGCATAGTCCAAATAGATCTCAGTGGCACAGAAATCAGAAGCAAATAATAATCCAAAAATATTCTCAGAAAATACCAATGATTTAATAGCTGGGTTTTAAAAACCAAACTGAAACAAGGCAGATTTTTTGCAGGCGGTGTCCTGTCTGCACAGCTACTCACACTAGAGGGCAGCCCGAGACTGTCTGTACAGTGCTGCTGGAATGCAGCTCACTGTCAGAGTAAAAAAATAATTTCAAAACGTTTACAAATTGTGTTTTCTTATGGAAGAAATGTGCTCGTTTTCAGCTTGGTTTAGCATGCAGAACTCCAGTTCCTCCATATACCAACCCTTTCTGCTTCACAGTGTCAGTGAGAAGAGGATTGTGAAGGAATTCAATTTCACCACAAGTTAAGGAGGCCACTTTTTAAACACCAATAAATTCTTGTATCAAAATAAGAAGCTATATCCATGTGGGCAACCCTGGGAAACCTGGAGATAACTACTGCAAACTACAAGTAGCCAGGCTTGGTGCACAGAGCAGTGCTAAAATAGCAACACTTGCTTCCCAGAAGAGTAACGAGCAGTCAGAAAAGCTGAGGCTTTGGCAGCTGACGTTTGGTTTCCCTGCACGCAGGGATCACGTATGATCCAAACACGTATCAGCATGACAGGCACCACTTCTGCTCCTGAACAGCTTGTATTTACTAATTAATACCAGCATTCAGCATTCATGTGTTATTCTGTGACAGTCTGTCATTACTTTTGTTATGCTTTGAGTCTCATTTAGAACTTGTTGAATATTCTATTTTAAAACTTAATTAACATTGGCTGTGATAGGGAGGTATGATGCAAAAATGAGTATTAAGAATAGTAAATTAGAAAGTAATAATAGTCATTGGAGTTACAGCAGATCGACTAGTTTAATGTATTTCATTTGGTATTGGTTAAACTACATAAAATTAACACAATTCATTAGAATTTGAAAATAATACAGCTGTATTGAAAATAGATTTTAAAAAAATAATTTGTGTTTCCCTGAAGCATCTTTTGCTGTGTTTCCCAGCAGGTGCTTGGGCCAGAGGCAGAGGGGGGCTTTGGCTGGGACCGTGGGCAGTGTCTCTGACACCCTGACCCATGAGGGAGCAGGAGGCTCCAGCCACACTGGGCAGTGTCCTCAGCACAGCCACCTCTGCACAGCTCCCAGCCAGCAGCTGCTTCTTGCCAAACAGCCACCATGCCTGGAGTTACAACTGCTGTGAAATCCCAGGGAAGTTGAGAAGGTTCATTAACTGAACAGATAGGAATTTGTAATTTTTCCTCTATTATGAGGCATCCTTCTCAAAAGCATCACCCTCAGCAAAGCCCTGTTCCTGCCAGACTCTTTGGAAGAGCGTGCAGAGGCTGTCAGGAGTGAGCCATTCCTTTTAACACAGCAAGGTTGATTGTGCACCTCCAAAGGATGCACTTGCTGAATACACACTGGAAGGGCTCCTCTGCAGCTCTCAGCTTCAGGTGCTGCTGGTTTGAACGTGTCTGTCACAGCACACCAGCTCACAAGAGTCCTGCCCGGGGGGATCTGTGTGTCTCAGGTAGAGTGACCCAGAGAAAAACAAGCGGGAGCTATTTGTCTGTTGAACGTGGGCTGGGTGAGCCCTGTTGGCACAGTCAGCACCTGAACTAGCAGTGTGCTGAGCTGCTGCCTGAGGCAGTCTGAGGGGAGAGCTGGGATTCCCAGCTGATGTGGAGTGGTGCATACTACACAGGGTGCTGCTAACCCATAGTTCTGCCTGGGACCATGTTGGTAATGCATGGAGGCACCATTGCTTCTATCATATTCCTGGTTATCTACATTGGTGTTTTATCAACCAGTTATGGAGACATCAGTGACTGTATAAAGTGTGGCCCAAAGCATCAAGGGAAATTCAGCTAAATCCCTCTCACTGGACTGCAGTGGAGGGCACTGAGCTGTGCCCAGCACTCTTGAAGTTTTCATCTGTGGGAGTGTGAGAAGCAGTCACAGCATCTGAGGGCTTGGACTCCCCCTGCAGGCAGGGTCTTTATGAGCAGTGGTCAGCTCCTTGTGCAGAGCTGGTGATGAGGCTTGCAGCTCCTGTTTGTAATCCCATTGCTTCAGGACTGCCCGAGTGTGGTGGGGCAGTGAGGGGGTTAACGCTGCAGCAGTCCTTTGATAATTGAAAAAGAAAAAAGCCCATCCAAAGCTAACCAAAACAACCCCCTGTTTGAGGTCAGTGCCCTAGTAAGTGCCTTTTAAAGAAACAATAACCTGGTGCAATAGAAAATATTCTGTCCCTGTCTTCAGTAGAAATCTGATAAACCACAGAGAGAGGCAGGTGTCCAAGGAGATAAAAGTAATAAATGTGGCTGCAGTTCGGGAGTGAGTTAGGTTGTCAGGCTGGTAATTAAATGAAAGCCCTCTCAGGAAATGCTGGAAGCTAATAGATACACACGGAGATGCCAATTCATTTGCCTCAGCAATATATGTTAATTTTAGCATGGGATTAATTTATACATTTTGCAGCGGGACGAAATGGCAAGGATGGGAGGGGGAGAGCTTCATCCTGCCAGTAGTAGAGATTATTAAGCGCCTCATACTTGTTAAAAACAGAACAGTGTGTGAAAATGGGAGAGAGAAAATGTTTAATTCAAGTACATTCTCTAAACAGAATTAACTAATCACAGGCTTATATCTGACCCAAAACGCTCTTGCAGACAGCTGCCAGGGGCTCCTTGGCTTTGCCACAGCTCAGTAAGCACAGAGCCCTAGTTAGCAGGTAGCTGAAGTCACTCTGTGTTGCTGTAGTTTAAAGGATTTCTGAGTTATGAGCGTGTGAAATGAGGAGTGCTGCAGGGGTGGGTCCCACTACAGAAGACCAGCAGCTGTTTGGGACTACAGCAAGCTCAAGGATTGATGCTCTGGCAAGTGTACAGAGGAGAGGCAGGAAAGGACAGATTTGTATGTAAAAGCACACTGGTAATCGCTGAGAGAGCTGGTATTTGCCAAGGGAGCTGGTAATCACCAAGAGCTGTAATCTTCAGCAGAGCTGGTAATTTCAGCAGAGATGGGAGTCGCCACAGAGCTGTGTGTGCCGTGCAGGCTTGGGCAGTGAGCAAGTCACTGCTGAGGACTCTGTCAGCTTCAGGTGTGTGGCTCACACTGACCACAGAGCTCCCCAGCTCCTTCTGGTTTGTGGTTGTCCTGTTCTGGAAGAAAGCCGAGGCCAGGCAGACACTGAAGTAGGGGAGACGTTCTCCAGTGGCAGAGGGCAGTGACGGGCTGTGACCCTGCTGTGCCCTCAGGAGGTTGTCCCCTTGTTTCCCAGCCTTCAGCCTTGGAGTCAGAAATTTCATGTAAACAAAATAATGTTTATAGAACTTTTATAATGTTTTTGGATTCCTTTCTGTGAAAGGACAATTGATGGACACTTTCTAGGACCAGTGGAGTTGAAGAGGTTGAACCTCAGTCTTCCAAGCTGGTCTCCTTTTTAGAAATCTATATAAGCTGTAAAAAAAAAAAAATTAAACTTCCTCTTTTCCCGCTTCGACTCCGTGGTGGTCACTGCGTCTCCCTCGGGACTGCGCTGCTCTACAGGAGGGGGTGTTTGTGGGTTACTGTCCCTCTCTGAGGTAATTTTTGAACCTTGCATCAGTTCCGCGCTGTTTGTCACAGCACCGACCTCTGTGTGGCCTCCCTGCGGCCCTCCGGTGCCCAGCTGAGGGCACACACGCTGCTCCAGGGCACGTCAGGCCCGGGCTGGCTCCGGAGCTGCTGCTGCCTGTGCAGGTGTCTGCCAGGGCTCTGCACTGCCTCTGCCTGTGCAGGTGTCTGCCAGGGGCTCTGCACTGCCTCTGCCTGTGCAGGTGTCTGCCAGGGGCTCTGCACTGCCTCTGCCTGTGCAGGTGTCTGCCAGGGGCTCTGCACTGCCTCTGCCTGTGCAGGTGTCTGCCAGGGGCTCTGCACTGCCTCTGCCTGTGCAGGTGTCTGCCAGGGGCTCTGCACTGCCTCTGCCTGTGCAGGTGTCTGCCAGGGGCTCTGCACTGCCTCTGCCTGTGCAGGTGTCTGCCAGGGGCTCTGCACTGCCTCTGCCTGTGCAGGTGTCTGCCAGGGGCTCTGCACTGCCTCTGCCTGTGCAGGTGTCTGCCA
>VZUI01087221.1:0-33842 GCA_013401135.1 Cettia cetti | reverse complement strand
TTCTTTCTTTTCTTTCTTTTCTTTCTTTTCTTTCTTTTCTTTCTTTTCTTTCTTTTCTTTCTTTTCTTTCTTTTCTTTCTGGAATTACCACAGCTATCTGATACTGAGAGATACCTGTGGTATACACTTCAGCCTTTTCCCACAGGAGTTAGGGTGATTTTACTCTCTTCTTAATAAACTAAGGTGAGTCAGGTATGATATAGAGGCACCTTAAAACTCCTTCGATGTATTAAAAAGAGAAGAATCCTCTCTAGAACTGAGTAGGATTTTCTCACTTGTTTTGGTCTCACTTTTCCTTACCAGAGCACTTGTATCACTGCTGGGCCTGATCCATTATGTGAGATTGAAACTCTTGAACAAGACAGCAGTGGAAATTGTGCAAGATAAAATATGCACTGCAGTTTGTGGTACCTATGTGCCATTTGTATAATAATATCAATCCCAAAGCTTTTAGTGTGTTAGAGCTGGAAAACATGTAATTTTGGGGGGGGATTGTTTATTTTTTTTTCCTAGGGAGGAAGCTTGCTTGGCTCCAGAGGTAATTGATCAGTAGAGACAGCATCAGGAAGTTCATTTGTTGCTTCCTGTGGTTATAGATTCACTGAATCCACCCTAAAATAGAAAACTAATGTAAGTTCTTGACTGTATTGCCTGTGATGGGGTTTTTAACTTAAATGAAGGCTTCCCTCTTGCCATAATGGTGCAATTAACCCCTTGCCTAATCCTTTCCCACTCTCCACCTCCTTTGTCTCTCTCTCTATTTCTTGCGTGCTGTGAGCCAAAACTAAGACTTGTGAGAATGGCAGCTGATTTGGGCTCTGTTTGGTGGCTGGCAGCTGCTGCCATTTGCTTGTCTAGGTTTTTGCCTAGTTTTTAATGCCTAGTCAGATACCAGATTTGGGTGGAAAAGGACAGATAAACCTACTGACATGGTAAATTGAGAGGGATGAGGTCAGCTGCCATAAGCTGTATGTTCAGTTATTTACCTTGTGGTCCCTGACTCTTGTTTTCTGAGTGTGATCTAAGCTGTATGTAATTTATATTATGTCTGTGGGATCTTCATCTTCAGACTGAGGCCATGTGGGTGTTCCCATGGTGTAATAAACAGTAATGGTGTGTGCCAGCCCATGCCTTGCAGGTAGAACTACTTATGATAACCTCAAAAATTACAGCAAAGTTTAACAAGTCTGTTTTGTGGTCTTCGTTTAAGTTTGGGTTTTTTTCTTTATCTATAAATATCTTTGTAGGAAAAGACTTCTGAAAACAGCATTTAATCTAGCAAAGGAAGGTATTGCAAGCACCAGAGAAGGTGACTGAATTACCCAAATCCATGCTAGGAAAAAGTCCTTCAGATAATTGTTAGACCTATGTGTCTTGCCTTGAAATGCACTGGTTCTAGAGTTACTTTCTGAGGAGCTGCTGTAACCCAACCAAGCCTCATAGGTTAGTGTCCTGAGGTGAAATATTTTGGCCTGTCTTCTGCCAGGACTGAAACCACAGATTCATAATGAGGTATTTTAGCATTACAGTTGATGAACTTTAATGCTGACGGATTAAAAGTTCTGCTTTTTGTATTTTATTTTTTTAACCAGACTAGGTGCATTCTCTGCCTAGGTAGCAACAGTAAACTTCTTCTGGTGAGCATTTTAGTATTGTGTGTCACTTGCATCTGCAAACAATTGCACCTTCTGTGGGTGTTTTTTACAGTGTTGGGCAGCCTCAACGGATTCTTCACCTCTGTGGGACTCCTACTGTGTGTGTGGAGGGTCCTTGCAGAAGTGGGCTGAGACCTGGGTACTTTATTCCTCAGGCTTTTTCTGTAAGAAGAGGCTGATCCAAGCCTTTGAAATTATTATTGAGAATTGACAGTTCTGTTGGTATAGGTCTTCTGATTTCTTGTTACTAGGAGTCTGGCATAAACTGACTCTGCTATTTCCCTGGGACCACTTTCTGCCTCCATTAAGCTTTTTCCTGCTCTCTTGATGCAGTTCTTAATTTCAGCTATTGCATCCCATTGTGTCTAGTGGCTGAGTATGTCCCTCCCTTGCTTGTTGATGGCTTGTCTTGGGGCCTATTTCTGGAATGAATCACTTCAGCATTACTGAATTATGACTCTGAAGTTTGTGAGGAAGAAAGTTGGTTACAGTAAATGAAGGGGATGAGCAGTCAGTCTACATGGTTCTCCTCCTCTTTGTTATTCACACCCCCTCGAACACTGTCAGGACAACTCTTGTCATTTTGCTCTTGCTCTTAGCTCAGTAGATGTTTCCTATGAAGACTGAAATCTATCTTCAGCACCATTTACATTCCTGCACGGATTTTAGCTTTAGTAAAATGAAGGTAGGGCTTGATGTTTATTCTCAGTCTGCTGCATGTTACACTGGTGTTGAAATGCTAGGAGTACTTTTTCATAGGGTGAACATCCAGCAAGGAAGGCCATCCACCCCCTCATGGATGACAGGCTACATCCAGATGGTGAGTTACCTCAGCAAAATGTGGACAATCTTTGAGCATTGCTGACTCACTGAAACCTTGCCTGTAATGAGGCTCCTGGCAGATCGAACTTGCTGATACCTGCAGTCACTGTGGATCTCTCTGCATTGCTTTTTCTTTCTCTTGGATGTCACTGTGTTAAACGTGTTTATTTTTCGATGAGTTATTGGTTCAAGTTTAATAGAATACATATTGCCAGCTGGAAGTGTGGAGGAGTGTTATTGCTGATGGGTTGGATACTGAATCCCATAGCTTACAATGAAACTAATATTTTAGCTAATATTTTAGAGCACCTACAACAGGGATCTTGCCTCAGTTAGGCTCTCAGGCTCCTCTGATTTACTTAATCCTTCGTGCACTGCCTAACAGGGACTTGCTGATGTTCCCTGTTAGTGAAGCAGGTTGGTTAGAAAAACTTCAGGACTTCCTTTGTGTTGGAATGTCTGTTTAGAAATATATCTGAAGTTCAGTGGCACACGTTGAGGAAATGTATGGAAATCCTGCAGCAGAAAACAGACTGTGAATACTGAATACGAGAGGGGTGGGGAGCAGATGCTATTTTTTTTTTTTTTTTTTTTTTGCAGAAGTACTGTAGATTTTACTTGTAGTTTGAACATAATTAACTATGCTGAGATGAAGAAATTCCCTTTGGAGAAGGGAAAAAAAAAGGCATCCATCCCTTCATTTCTCCTCTGGGGCCTTGGCTGGCTGCCTCAAAGTATGGGTGGGAATTCTGTGTGTATAAACAAAACCCAAATGAACAAAAGCCCTGTTTTCAACTTGTTGCTTAGCCATTGTGGAATTTAATAGCATAGAAATTGCATTGTTATGGATTACACACAGTTTTTCAGGAAGATTTTGTAGACTGGCAAGAGTTGTTCTGGGTTTTGGTGGGGTGTATTTTGTTTGGTTTTGATTTTTGATGTTCTGCATTGCAGTATCCAGAGTGAGAGGAGACTAGAGTGATGAAGCAAGCGAATCTGTGGTGTAGCAGAAGTAGTTCTTCATCAAAGTTACACTGCATGTCTTCCCTATTGCTATCATGCATCCTTCTGAGACTGCTTTGCACTCTGTAGTAGAGCTGAAAATACCCTTGCTTTTTGTAAAACAGGGCTGCCCAAATTTGCAGCACTGGTGCTGCCCTACCCAGGATGCCTGGAACAGAGCTTGGATGGAGCGGCAGAAGCCGAGAACAGGAGCTGTTTTTTTCTGGGTAATCCTAAACTCTCCTGTGCTGGAAACTGTGGAGTGTCATGTTAGAGATGCAAATACATGCATGCACATAGAGTGCACTTCTATTTCCTGAGGGGAGCTACCCTCAGGCTTCAGCTTTGTGTGTTTGGCAGTGTTGTGCATTGTCTGCTCTATTTTTCCCTAGGAAAAACCGTACTGTTTCCTTGATGTGACTGTCTGTGCTATATTTTTGCAAATGTCCATTTTTGTGGTTTGTTACCATTGACCACAACTCTCTGCATTGCCCAGGTGCCCTCTCACTGGGCTACAGCCTCTCCCTTGGCAGAACAGAGAGCATCTTGCCTGGAGGTTTGGGAGGACTGACCCCCTCCCAGGAAAGGTCCCTTCATCCCCTCTGCTACAGAAACAAGCAACAACTGGCAGAAAAGACAGCAGGTACCAACATGAAGAACCTTTTCCTTTTTTGTATTCTCTTTTCTATCTATATGTCAGCTCCTCAGGAATGCTTGCCAAGGGATACACTGAGTAGCTAGGTTTGTAAGAATATAAATATTATTGAGGGGAGGGAGAAGACCCCCTTAAGGGGGAAATAACAGCTTATATTAACTTGGATTTCCAGATAGTTCTACCCACTCCCATTTCCATGTAGCCAGGTAAGTCTTAAAACATGCCAGCTTCTCCCCTATAAAGCCTGACAGTCTCATGGCCCTCAGTTCACAGACACTGACTGTATTTCCAGCTCTGGAATACATTACACATTTCAGGACTTTTGCTGTGGTTCAAATAGCTTTGTATGGTACACAAAGCTATGTTGCCACACTAATACAGCAGTTACTGAATATTTATGATTTCATAGCAATACATCTGCAGTATTTGTTGGGAGTGTTTCTAACAGAAATGCAGGTTTTCCCCAGAGAACAAATAATTTACTGAAAATATTTAATCAACCCATTTAAAATAGAAAATAGATTTTTAATTAGTCAAAATCTATGTGCTTTCAAGATTCTGTCATTATTTTAAAATCCCAACATTGGCTTTTTTGGCTTATTTTTATTCCTAATACTTCACTTGGCACCATATGTATTGGGATTGGAAAAATATGAGCCTTGAGGGCTTGAACTTCAAATCCACTCCTCTCTTCCAACTTTGGGTGTCACTTTAACATGCAGTTAAGGAGAAAAACGTATTTATATTAAGGAGATTTTTTTTTCTTGTTTTTGTGCATAAAATAGGGCAAGTCATCTTGCATATTCTTGTATCATCACATGCTCATTTAAATTTTGTAGAATAATACTACGGGAATGCAGACCATTATACCCATTAACCATATTTATTCCTTTACTGTTGCTGTGTTAATGCAGTAGAAAGTAGTTTGGTTTTGTTCAGGATATAATTTACCTTAGTCAACTCACTAAACAAAAGACAATTTCCTTGAAAACCAAATTCTTGGAATCATTTTAATGCATTAGTAGATAGTACTGGTTTACACAGTTTGGCTTAAGAAATTAGCTTTCATGTGAATACAATTATTTTAAACTGGTGATGAAATACAATTATTCCTAGGAAAAACAAATTTTTATACAGAGTTAAAATAAAAATGCTTCAACAAAAAGTAAAAGCTAAATTTTATTTACTTTCACTTTATAATCTTTATAACCTTTTACAATCTTCCTCTTCTGTGCATAAAATCTACTTTTAAGCAACTTATCAAGCACAGTGGAAAAACTGAAATGACTTCAAAAATTATTAACCAAAGCACACAATACATCTTTATATAAATTATCAGCTGTCATCTTGGAAGATGGAAAAGCAAAGAAAAGGTGTAAAATTTAGTGATGACTTTACAAGAAACCTTATGATTGTGCTTTAGTGATACTGGTCTTCTTCCAGAGCTGGCCCTGGTGAGAGAATCCAAGGCACTGGAAGTGCAGCAATGATCCCACAGCGGTGTCAGTGCAGGATGGGCTGGAGCCTGAGGCTGGAACACGTGTGGGATGCCAAGCAAAGGAAACTGATGTGCAGCTGGCTGGAGAGTCATCCTGCAGGTAATCATAAAAAATGCCTGTTTTTCAATAGACTGGTCAGGTTCGTTTAGAATAAGATCAAACTGTATTTGTTGAAATGAGTATGAGAGAATCAAAACCATTCTGTTCCTTCACATCCCCCTGCTGGATATCAATTCCCTTATCCTCCTCCTACCTTGTGTAAGGAAAATGTGATTCTTAGCTATGTTAGCTAAGAACTTTGCACTGGAGTTGAAAACTCAACTGTCTAGAGAGTCAAAACATGAGCAATAGAAAGGTAGGTCTTGAATGTTTATCTGCAATTTTTTGTAACAGTCAAACACTCAAAAATCTCCCTGGAATTAGTCTTTAAAAAAGAAGTGATTTCTTTGAACCAATCTGAAGACAGAAAACAGCAAGAAAACTATGGAGAGGCCATAATTTGCAGAGGAGGAGAACCTTGCAGTTTGATGTGGATAATTCACAAACAGAATTTATTGAATGTTCTTGAGAAATTGTATTTGCAAGTTCTCCCACATCTAATTCACCTCTCTCCCACATAATTATTTTCTTAAAGTGAAGAAATCACCTATTCTGATCCCAGGGTAATTCCCCCTCTCCCCTTGCATGATTCATCTCACTTTACCAATCTGGAATTTATAAGCATCTCTGATATTACCCAGTTTTTTGTAATAGTTTTCTCCTGTCTCAGAGCTTTTAAAATTCAAAATTTTTTTACTCATTAAGTGTAGGTGACTTCATTTCCACTCAAGGAAACAGCTCCATTAGGAATTGCCCATGAAGGAGTTAAGCTGCCTCTTGAAGGAGGAGCAATAGTTTTTCATTTTCAGCTCAGGCCATGAGACTTTGTTGTTCTTATAAGAACTTTTGAAGAGGGGAAATGTGAACAAGTGATTCAGAGGATAAGCAGCAGTGGATATTAAGCAGAGATAGCAGCACCTATAGTTTTATGGTGTGGACACTGCATTCCAGTGAGCAGTTGGCTCCAGAAATCAGACACGGACACACAAGTCTTGCAAGAAGCAACTTCCCTCTCCTTTACATGAGAGTAAGGTGGTAGAAGAGACCCCACTGAAGGTAATACATTTTCTGGTCCAAAAAATAACAACAGTACCACATTGCACTCCCCTCCCTTGGAAAAGTTGGAGAGGCAAATTGAATCACAGTAACTTAGCTAACTAAGCCTTTAAAATTACAATTGTTGTCAGGAATAAATTGCATCAATTTGCTGCTGTAAACAAATATTACTTAATAATATTACATAATAATAACAAAAACATTAATGCTATAAAAATTCTTAATATAATAGTAATACAATGAGATATAAATGGAAGCACACAGGTAGCAGATAGTAATAATTAAACCCCTCAACTATTACATTAAATGCCAACCCAACAACCATTTGAAGATTCTGCTGTTTATGGAGACACTATCATCACCTCACCGTTCCCAGCACTGAAATGACCATTGGTCTTGTGCTGAGTCTGGACACATCATTGCATCTATGGATTTCAACTTTATTCAATATGTTTGATACTGCCTATGAAATCAGGATTTAGGACTGGACTCTGATACAGCTTTTAGGTGCATACCCTGCCTTAGTGGCAATAACTGGCAGGAACTCTCTTCAGCTGTATCCACAAGTGAGCTCAGTGCCTCACTGCTTGCTAATCTGCCCTGCACTAAACAAAAATAGGTTGATAGCTGAAAAAAGAAGCTCTAGTACAAACTAGACTGTGTGATGATAATAGTTTATCTTGTGAAATCAGAGCCTCTGTCTGAGATGCACTTCTATCTTCCTGTTACACAAATGCACTCTGATGGAAAGTAACTCCACAAGAGTTTGTTTCCATGACAAACATTTGTGCGTGCATCCGTACACCTGCTCTTACCTTAGGTAATTTGGCATCTGTTCCTTGTCTGTTGGGTTCCTAGTTGTGGACTAAAAAGAAAAAGATGCAATCAATATTCATTTAAATCAATAACTTCGGCTTCTGCAAAATATCTTTCGAAGTTGAATAATTCAGAAAACACATTCCTACCATGAGTCATTTTCTTGTGCTTTGCTTCACATATGAAGACAACACATGTTCCTGGGAGCAAGGGAGCAAGAGACACTCACAGAAATAAGCAGTTGTTGTGTGGGAGAATGACATGAGGTGGATTTTGTACAAATCTTACTCCCAACAGCAAGGCTGGTCTCTCTTGTTGGCAATTAGAAGAGGTGAGAGATACATGGATATTCATTGTCTTGGTGAACTCCTGTCAGCAGTGGGACTGTGAGCTTGCCTCGCAAAGACCTGACTTGGTGACAAATAGTCAGGAAACTGATTTTTGTTATTTTCTAACTTTAAACTTTGAGCACCATGTGAAACTCAAGAAATTGGAAATAAGCCAGACTAAAGATGTTCCTTCCATAAGACACTATTGTAAAGTACCAACACGCAAGTGTTTTCAATACTAAAAGTCCTGACTGAAATAATTTTGAAGCTATGAAGGAAAAAAGCAGCTTTTTTATTACTTCCTTACTGCCCAAACATACAAAAGCTTGTATGTGCTTCAGGATCCCATGCTATTTCAACTTTGGTAAATTGACTAAAGAAGTGATAGTGCCTGTAAATCCAAGTGCAAAATTGGTCTGTCTTTTTCATCCTTTTGTTGACCTAGAAGAGACAGCAGAAATTGGTGGTTGTGCTCAAAAATCAGGGGTGTTTTTTTAGTTTTCAGGAAACTCTACTTAGACACAACCTGCAGGCTGGAGAGGCATCAACTGATGAATAAGCAATCTGTTAGCAACTTGGACTAAAAACAAGGCACTGATGAGGGCTGGGGAATGAAGCCAGACATTTTGGATAGCAAATGTAATCAATAACCTGCCAGTTTGTAGAATGTGCATAGTGCTCTTCTGGGTGTTTTTTGGATCAAGATGGGAAAGAGATTTGGTCTTTGGCGGCGAGCTGAGCATCTACAGATTTGGAAATCAAAATGTGGGAGAAGAAATTCTGTGGAGGATGCCTTTACTGCAGTGGATTACCTGGCTACTTACAGGACCTTACAGGACCAGGTCAGTATTAAAATGTTAACAGCAACAGCTCGTAAAGTTCCCCTTCTTGATAGGAAGGCCATTTTCAGTGTCAGTACCTACCAATTTTAACAGCTAAGAAATAAATGCTTGCAGTTGAGTAGCCTGTGGAAAAAGCCTTGACCTTTCCACAGCAGGTCACTTACCTTGCCAGTCTTGCCAGGGAGGCCAAGACTGAACAGATGCAAAAACTGAATTGCTCATCTGTCCCATGGGTATATTTGTCATTGGAGTTCTACTAAAACATCTAACATTTTTTCCAAGACCTACCTTCATTATAGAAGTTGCTGGCATTGAAATAATAACATTTGTAGTAACACCACCACCAATAGTAATAAATCAAGCTTAACATTTACTTAATGCAATATTTGTCTCCTGAAGTCCAGCTGAGTTATAGATTGTCCTCTGTAGCCTCTGTCTTGCTCATTACCTAGCAATGAAGCAGGAACACCTAATACCTGGTTCTTGCTGCTATGCCAAACCTGGAGAACAGAGCATCAGTCATTCCCAGTTTTGATGAGGGACCTTGTGCTTCCCTTCCCTAACAAACAAGTTCAATGTTCTACAGAGATTAGCTATGAGGGGAAAGCTAACTACAAGCAACTCAAACCATCTTATATAGTTCCTGCAAGCTTGTGCATATTTTTAGGGGCTGGATGACTAAATCTGTGGGATGTGACACACAAGGTGCCACAATATAACTGCAATAATAGGCAGATTTTGAAATTCCATGTTCAGAAAGGGCTAAATGAGATTCACATCGGCAATTCAAATGCCCAGTGATGTAGGTAGGCATCACACAGGTTTTTTAATATTCCCATGTGCTAGGAAGTAAGGACTTTAAAGGAAACTTGTCTAATAATCCTTGCCTATATATTGTCTCAGCTGCTGCCATTTTTTGTATTAGTGGACATGCACAAATCCAAGACTCTCCAGTCTTAGCTAAACTTAAGGAGCCTTGCTTGAAGATAAAGTTTCACATAGGCAATAGGCTACTTCTAGTTCAGTACTTTGGGTGGTGCACCCTGAAAAAATCTGGGCTACTCAAATTCAAAAGTGGAGCTTTTGTCCACAAATCTTCTATGTATTTCCCTGAAATTTTATTTAAGGTATTTGTTTTTGTTGGTTTTGGTCTGTTGGCTACCATCTTAGAAAAAACCAGTACCATCAATGTCTACATGTCAGACCAGGACGGAGCTAAAGCATTGTCCCTGCCTGTACTTTCTACAAATGAACATTCTTCATTCTTCCAGGCCTTAGTTGTTCTTAAAACAGGGATTTGTAGATATTTCACTCCAAGAGCGGCAGAACCTTTTGCTTTGCAGTTGAGGTTTTTGGGTTTTTTTTAGGGTATTATTCGGTTCAATACTAAACTGTTATAAAAATGAGACATAAACTTTGAGATTGCATCAAATGTTATAATGGAAGACTGAAATGAGTGCCACTCTCATTAATAACTTCATTACAGTGGAAGCAAGATCAAGAATCTTAACAAGAAACTAAAAATTATGTCCCATACTAATTTCTAGGAGATATTATCCTTTCTCATTAAAATAAAATCAAATTCCTTTTCTAACAGATTTAGATCTCTTGGATCTCCTTAAATCCTCAATCGAGTTCAAAAACTGTCTACAAAAAAAGACTATCCAAATCCTGATTTCAAACATGGAGTCTAGAGAGGGAGGCCTATGTTTTTAAAGGTACATCAGGGAGAGTCTGTATAGACATGTAAAAACTAGCATTCTTTGAATAAATCTGAGGGCTGCTGATATTGACACATACCACTTTACTAAATGGCATGTGAAACAAAATGTCTCTCAAATGAATGCTCTCTGGTCTGCTTTCCTTAGGAATTTCAAAGGAGGAGAGAAAGTGATTATCATTTTTGTTTCAGGCAACTTATATCTGGACATAGAGGTCCTCCTTCTGTGATCCTTGTTTACACTTGCCATTGATATGCTTTCAGTTCTAGAGGAAGTCCTTTTTTTCAAGCATTGAGGTATTTGATTTCTCTTGTTGGACACAGACCACAATGATTCTTCCCCTTGTATTTCTGCAGTGCAAAGCTGCTGATTTATATGCATCACAGCATATGTGACAGTGTAACAGAGGGCAGTGAGGTTAGGATCAGAAGGGAATATAGTGATCATTATCTGAGTTACTGGATAATTTCATAAAATTAACAATTCTGCTGTTGATACTACACTTCTAGTATGATTCAATAATGAACTCTGGAGAAGGAGGACAGCTACAGAGGCAGGACTGCTGCTGTGGCCTATAAAATGAAACCCTACAGAGAAATACTTTCCAAGAGTCACCCTCATGTTCTTGTAAGTTGCAGTGATCCCAAGCCCTCAGGCTCTGAGCACCTTGTGAAGGCTTTTGCTCAGGACATTGCCCCCCTACCAGCCACAGAGGATTTTAAAGCTGAAATATCTGGACTGCAAAGCTGCTACTGGGCCAGCAGGAATTTCCCTTAATTAATTACAGTACCTCACAAATTCACATAAACACAGTGCTAATGAAAGCAGTACTGTGCATTATTTTTCTCTCTTGCAGCAAGGAAATAATGCATTTAGGTGGTAATTTTAAATAGAGCTATAAAAGTGGTACTAAGCCCAACGTGAAAAAAACACACATTTTCCTTTCAGCATATGTACTGAAGTTTACAGAAATCAAAGGCCTAAAACCAATACCATGTAATAGGCTCTTTTTGTAGCAGCAAGAGAAAACCATTTGCAGGAAAAGCAGATGCTTTATACTATTGTAGATGATATTCAATCACAAAGAATCACAGAATATTCTGAATTGGAAGGCACCTGCAATCATCATAGAGTCCAGCTCCTGGCCCTGCACAGGACAACTCCAAAAATCCCATTTTTTCCCATGAAAGGGAAAAAAAAAGCATCTTAAATAATGACTATAATGCTCACAGAAACTGCTGTAGCAGTAGAAAGTTCATCAAGAATTTGCAAATTGATGGCTGAATTACAAATAAAATATTGAAGTCATCAAGCAAATTGTTCTAAAGAAGCCATCTACCCAAATTCTGATGATGCAGTAGGAAATAGGCTGCAGGAAAGCTGAGCCACAGAGACTTGGTATATTTTCTGCCCCATTAACTCACAGTGAGCTCATCTTTGGGATGAAATCTTGACACTGCTAAAGGCCTGATTATTCTAAAATAAATGTGGTCAGATACAGAAAATGTTCATTACAAATTCAATGCCTGATACAAAAGGGATTGGATCAGACCTCTGCACTACACTTCCAGTTCAAGGCTGTAGAGTCCTTAAAGACAGAATAAGAGCAACTTACCATTCAGGTTTTCATTTTCTTGTCTGTTTCTGATAGTGGTGTCTCTAAGGTGATGCACTTTTTCCTTTAAGTAAAAAAACAAGCATAAAACCAACAGCAGAAATCAGTAATGGAAGTTTACAATAGAAATAGTAAGACACTATAAAAAGCTGAATTCTTTAGCTTTCTGAACACCAAGTATCTTGCTCCTGGAAAATAATTTTAGAAGACTGAAAAATGTTTATGATGCTAATTTTAGCATTTTTACCTAAGACTCTTCTGGAGTTATCCCTGCCAGCAGTAAGTTAAAATGATTCTGGCATTAGATTACAGAGGCTTGGGTGTTCTTTTCTGTTTGTTTGGGGTTTGGTTTTTGGTTTTTTTTTTTTTGAAAAGCAGTTTTTCCTCAGAAATCCAAGTGAAGGAAAAAAACTGCAGTGACAGCATGAAGTCAGTTCATCATGTTTATAGAGGAGTAAGAAGAGACTTTTCTATGGAACAAAACCAAAGAAAAGTCACATATGCAATGCAGGGTAAAAAACACCACTGCAAAGTAGCTTTTTCCCTGAAGCACTGAAAACAGGCCAAGTAAATCTTCCTTGAAATATGGGCATCTTATAGTTCACAAAAAAAACCCCACCCCAAATTTATAACTTGGTGCTGCTATCATGGCACAGATTAGATATGATCTTCCTCCTCAAGAAATGCCCCTGACTGAAAGAAATACCAGCACTTCATCTGGATGTTTGGCTGTAGATGGATTTTGAAGGTGGCATCTTGGTTCTGTGCTGCTGGTGCCCAGCTTGGGGAGTGGCCCCCTCAAACTGTTCCAAGCCTTTGCACTTTTGCTTCTAAGTGTTCCACTGTGATGACAAAGCTCAGACTTTCCAGTAGATGTAAACCCAAAGAGCACTCTCCTAGCAGGCAATATCTGATGGCTTTTCACTCTGCAAAACAGCAGACTAGCTTTGCTTTTCCTCTTTCTACTAAATGACAACAAGAAATTATTTTTGTTAATGCCCTCATATAAAATGAGGGCATAACCTTTTCCTCCATGTGTCTTTTTAGAAGTAATTAACAAACCTCCTCTCCATGACTTGCAGCTTTGATGCAGTTCTTTCAGTGTGTGGGATTTTGTAAATCCTGTTTTTGTGCACCTCAGTGTGTTGTGACAGGTAGAAGAATTATAAAAGAAAGGCCTCATAAAATCAGGCCTACTCTATTAAATTAATAGCTAGCCTGTCATCTCTTCTAAATGTAGTTAAGCAATCTGCAAGTTCCTATACGAAAACAATCTCTGTATGAAAGGTTCGTTAACACAATATCATGGGTTAACACAACTTGATTTTTAGTTAAAGAGGAAGTAGTTCCCTGTAAGGACCTTGAAGTCTCCTTTGGAGAGGACAAGGATCTATCAGGGGCCAATTTTTAGATACTGTCACATTGTATAACCAGTTAGGAAGCTAGATGCACCTTTGTGAATACACATACAACAAGCTGAGCTGAGCCCAGGAAGCTCTTTTCCTTCTGGCCTGAGGAGCAGGCAGGTAACAAGTGGGCCCCAGCAGCTGCTCCATGGAGTGGGCTGGGCCAGCCAGACCTCGGCCGTGTTGGCAGAGCCGGCCTGGCCTGGCCCCCGGGTCCAGCAGCTGCAGGCAGGGAAAGGGAAGCCACAGTTATTAACATCCAGCCGACCCTAAGGGCTGCCCTGCTGCCAGCCTGGCTGTGAGAAGTGTCTGCCAGGCTGCCCTGCTGAGACTGAGGGATGGGGGGAGGCATCCACCAGGCTGGCTCCTGAGATCCTGGCCGCTTCCTGAGCACCCTCCCACCGGCACGGCTTTGAAATCCAACAGCCCAACGGAGAGCACACGACCATCTACAGCCCCAGGCGAGATGTTAACTCTATCCTTGACAGATGGGATTTACACTAACCCACTAAAGCACTAACCCGTCTCTGTGTGAGAGAAAAAGAGTGAAACAGGGAGACACGGCATGAGATGGAAGTCAGTGAAGAGAGAGTAAAAGTCCTAGCTTGGGAGAAAGAATTGAGGAGTTGCCTAGTTGTCCAGTTTGGGCTGGACTTCTCCTTTGAGGCGATCGAGAATGGACTAAAATATCCCTGTTAACTTATAGAACGCTTTTTAGAGGAGTGCAAAGTTCTAGTTATAACCGTGGACTGATTCAGCTATCTGTGATCCAATGGAGAATTTTAAACAGAAATAAAGAGATACAAAGCCCTTTGCCCTCAGGGAAACAGAAGACCTCTGTTTCTTGAGATGAAGGTGATTTTGGAGACAGATGAAGAGAATCTTCATTTTGTACTAGAACAGTCGTCCTAAACATCCTAAAAAAGCTGATGTGCCCATGAGTGCAGGTGGCGAGAAAGCTGCCAAATGGGAGGGACTTCACAGTTTGCAGAATTCCTTGGGTGGCTGCAGATTCGTGACATGGAGGCCACCAGAGGACTCTTTCTTGTGGAAATGTCTCCATGGGAGTTCTAAGAGAGGCTCCTCTCCCTAAGAACTGATGGAAGACTATTTAAAAGGGGTGAAACTGACTGAAAATCCCAGGATTTTTCTCTTTCTGTTGTCAGTAAGAAAGTAAACAGTTGTATGGGGAAAGGGGAAGTGCTTTGAAGGTTTCATTTTGATTCTCATTTTCTTCTTTTAGTGTGTGTTAATAAATCTATCTTTATACCTTTTAAGTTTGAGCCTGCTTTGCTTTTCTCCAAATCCTATCTCACAGCAGGAATAAGGGTAAATAATTCTAAGAGACACTCAGATATCACTACACTAAATTTGGAAAACAGAAATTGGTAAACGTGAAACCACTACACACAAAAACCTGTTCTTGGGTTGAAAAATAAGTGCATCTGTGTAAGCAATAAGATCTGTTCCATGAGAACCCATAAAGGAAAAATGTAAACAACCTGAATTTTAGCACATAACACAAATCACCTTCTGACCAAAAAATGAAGTAGTAAGAAAACTACCAGCCAATAGGTGTTGCACATGAGGTCTGTGAAAAGTGTATAAAATAAATTATTTGATTAAAGAATTGGCTTTTCCCACATGAAGAAAACGGACTGTCGGCTAACTTATTTACAATATCAATTTACTCCATACATTGAATACAAAGGAGCTGTAGAGCATTGCCAACAATTGTGGATTTCACTAAGTATATTCAACCCTTTCAGACATGCATAAAGCCTGATATAAGTTAATATATTTTAATTGCTAGAATAAATGTATGTTTGATATAGTCATGCTTCCGTTAGCTGACACTGCTCAATAGCACATTTGGTTTGTTTGGCAACGTAAGGTTTATGGTTTCATGGAAAATGCACATCACCCAACAGTTTAAAACACAAGTCTTAGGAGACCAGCATATTTAACTCTGGATTTTAACCAAACTCAGAAAACCTCTCAAACAACAGTGGAAACGGGTATCCAGAAGATTCAGAACCATAACCAGCAAGCTCCTTGGGAGCTGATTTGCATATAAACCATGATTATTACTTTTGACCTCATACACAGGAGTCAAAACACAGGAACTTGCTTTTAGAACATCAGCTCAAGATTCCTATCAAGGAACAAATTTCAAAGTCATACCTGTTGAGTGGATGGTAGTCTCTGCTTTTTGTTCTGCCACTGTTTAAATCTGTCAAGGGCGTCATCCACAGAAATTGCCCCCTTTTTCACCTGTTCCTGCAAGTGGATGAGTTCTTCCTGCTCAGGAGGGATCTTGTGTACCACAGTGCTGTAAGTTACTGTCTCAGTGTGGCCTCTGTGTGCTTCTACAACAAAATGTACAAAGTGAGAAATGCAACAAATCAGTGAGGATTCTACCATTACTCTTGGGCAGCAGAGCAGCATCCCAAACATTTCCTTCATTACTACTGCCCTAGTCCATGGTTTCTTTACTACTGTTGGTTCATAAAATAATTTCCTTCCAGCACTACAGTTACAGTACTGACATTTTAAAGGTTGCTATATAAAATATCCACAGTGCCTTTTTATCCTTTTTTTCTTCAATGTCATACATACATTACATATCTCAAAAGTTGTGGATGAAATTTGGTCAGGAAATTTCACAAGATTGCCTTCCTCCAAGGAAGAAAATACATTATTAAATACATTGCAGCCACAAGGCAACACTGCAGATTCCTGGAGATTATGATACAGTGCACAGCTGAATGGAGATGTGCATTACCAGATTCACAGCTTAGCCCAGGGAAGTGTAGCACTGCTTCTCCCTAGGATACTGATACTGGAATAGCTGATCCAGAACAAATGTGCTGCCATGGAACAGGGGTTCTGAGCCCTCTATGAGGCTGTTACACATATTTCACTGCATGAGGAGTGTGGTCAGGATAAAAGTTTAAACCATCAATATAATTTGGGTCAGTTTTTTTGTTACATCAGGCACCACTATCCTCATTTCAAGCAAGGAAAGATTGTTCAGAGGGATACCATTAATGGAACTTATAGTAGCAATACTGTAATGTGCTACAACTCAACAACTGGACTGCCACTAACTAGTTACTAAAAGTAATTTTACAAGCATCTTGGGGTAGCCAGGAGGGAACGGTTGCTCCCCCCACTTCTGTCTTTCCATGGCTGGAAATACTGCACAGGTGAGCCCTCCTGTCCTTTCTTTTCTTGGCTTTAATCACAATCATGAAGAGAAACAGAAAAGTGTGAAATAACTCTGATTCTACAAATTTTTCCTAATTTTTATTCTTCTTTCTTTAATCTAATCTCTTAATGCTGCAATACCATGAAGGATATGAATGTAGGTGGCAAAACAGATGCTAAATCACCCAATATCAAGTCACAGCAAAACTCTACTAGTTCTACTGAAAAACATCAAGGTGGTTAAAGAGCTAAATTAAACTCTGTACCAGGATTCCTGGCCTCACAGTATGTCCTGCTGTTGTCACTGGTCACTCGACAGGCCTTTTGCTGGAACACTGCAAGAAAATTAAGAATAAAAAGGAAGTTGAAAAATGGCAACAAAACCATCACACATTCTCAACGAAGGAGTCTCATCAAAGCAGGCTGGAATACATTTTTAGTTCTAATCTAGGAGTATTATTCAACCCACTAGTCACTCTAATGTTAATTACTTGAAAAATTGTTCTGTTGCACAGAATGGCAGGATTATCAATGTTAGAGAAACCATTACAAGAAGCTTTGAAGAAAATTAAAAGGATTTATCACACAAGCATATTACTTGTTAAGAAGAAACAGCAGGATCTCAGAGTTCTATGTCACAGACACTGTGGCTTGTTCCTTATTTTATGGGGAAAGCTAAGGCAGAAAACCCCCCAATATTACCAGGTGAGAATAGTGACACTGCTGAAGAAAGTCCGTGTATATCTGTGTCTGCTTTATTCAAGCACTAGAAACAGAAAAGCACAACCCCTTGTTAGAGTAGCCCATCATTCCCACTCCTGTGAAGTGCCCAGAGTACAGCCAGGGTGGATACACCCTGAAGTGCTACACTTCTGCTGGCAGCATGTGTAACACCCAGAAAGTGGGAATTGCTCAGTTTCTGACTTAGCCTGTGTGGCAGTAGCTTTCTCACAAGTCTCAGTTCTGATTTTTGCTAAACAAACTGACAATCTAGAACCTAGAATAATTCCTGCCAATTAAGTAATCCTCTGTCATCACTGCAATGCAGCAAATGTGCCAGTTCAATGGATCAAATACTTTCCTGGGGACGAAGGCCCAGGCCAAGGGAGCTCAGCTCATGCAGCGAGAAGGCATGCTCTCTGTTATGTCCCTAGCTCAGCCAAACACTGATAGATTTTAACTTTTTAAGTACTTTTCTCTGTAATTATCAAAGAATTCTACTAAGTATGGTTGCAGTATTTTCTACTTGAAATAGTATTCTCCTTTTAAAGATGAAATTAAAGTAATGAGAGCACAGAGGTAATGCAGGCAGTCTGAATTTTACTGTATAAGGAGGAAAAGGGACATTTTCAACAATGTGCCTGATTGGAAAGCACTTTAATTGATAGGCTTTGAAATTTCTGCTGAGTTTTGCAGTGTGGGAGTAATCAAAAAATGGAATTACTCTTCCAGTGAAAAGTAAAATTGTTAAAACCACTTTACGTGCTGCATCTTCCTGAAATGATTTTAGTTGGCAGCAAGTATTCAGTGTGGGTGAGGTCAGTGAAAACAAATGCCTGTTTCTGGAATGCCTGGAAAGGCAGGAACTCTGCACTGTACAACTGCCATAGGTTTAGGGAGAACTCTGGCAATTCACCCTTTCATTCCTACACTCCAATTACTTATGAACTTCTTGAACACAGCCGTGAAATAAAAGAAATAAGTAATCTTGCACAAGGATATATTCCATTATTTTTTTTAATGGAAGATAAAGTAAGTATTCCTTCAGTGAAGCAATATTAATATTAAATTTTTTAAAGTGTCAGAATGTCACAATCCTTCAAGTACGGACATATATATATATATTTTATTTTCTGGGCCTCTCTGGCACAGATAATCTGATTAAAATGTTCCAGTACTTCTATCATACATACTGTGCACCCTTCAATAACATCTGTATGACCAGAAAGAGAATCCTTTTGGATTTTTAATCATGTTGTGACTGGCTAAAATACCCATAGATGCTCGTAGGTCAAAATCTACACATTAAATGTCCCGACCCTATATATGCCATTTAATTTTTGTCTACAACAAACTTCGTTTTCAGCTTCTCAGAAGGAAAGGAGGCTGAGAGAACAAATAAGTAATTCCACTTCATTCCCTCTCCTCTCTTCGGCTGCTACAGATACAGATGAAGTTCTTTGCAAGCCCTAAATACATTTTCATGTCTCAGGCAGTGAGATCTCTCTTTAGGAATGTAATGTAACCTCAATATTTTTCCAGCAAAGCAAACTCATAGAGAACAAAACTACTGCAATATTTTCTAATAGAACATGAAACCAGAATACAACATTTAAAAAGTGGGACAAAACACAAATTTTGTGGCAAATATGCAGAACTCTGGGAAAATCCACAACGTAAATCTTGGAAAGTGAGTGGGATCCAAGGAGCTCTAAATTGCCTGTTTTATCTAAAGATGTTTTAGACTATCTGCACATACAGGTAAATAATGCTATGAGGCTTGAAATTTGGTATTTATTTTCATGGTTACCATCACAAGAAGGTTAGGAGCATTTGAAATCTAAGTCTTTTGTGTATAATTCTGAACTAAGAGTACCATTTTACAGTAACAAACTGCAGGAAACTGCGGTAAGTATAAAGGGCCTAGAAAAAGAGAGTGAAAGGTTTTACAATAGCTACAGGATGACAAAAGGAACAGGAATTTAATTTTCTGAATTAATTGATATTCTAAGACAAAGCTGTAATGTTAAGGAGTCACAGATACACGATGACATTTCAAAAATTGCTTTGTGACATAATTTAGAAATACAGAAAATCAAAACATGGGAAGAGTTAGATCATGGGAGAGAAGCACTCATATCAGCTAAGAGGCAATGATCAACTACAACATGGTTTTTAATTTATATTTTACTTTACTCATCTAAACTATGAGGGATGTTGCCTGATTTGTTGAATTGACAACATTGCTTCTAAAAATGAAACAAGAGTTTCTACAATGCACTAGTGATTCAAACAAAGCTAGACTGATGAAGCTACCCTCTGAAAGAATATATAAGCTAATTATACCTAATACATACTTACTTGACACTTTCAGTAGCACAAACACGAAGGAGAAAAGACACAGGGATTAAAAAAATCCATCAATAAATATCACTAGTTTGAATTCAGCTTGCTTAGGAAATTCAATGCATTTATTCATCAGCTTCATTGAGCTGATGTTCCAAACAAAATTATCTATGACTGTTTTCCTTAGGAAACATTGAAAATTAAAATACAGGAAAACAAAATCTTTATATGAACACATGGCAAAGTGATAATTCAAATTAATTAGTACACTAGGGTTGCACTTAGTAACACAACTCAGTTGCAAATTACAGTGGGTTTGTAAGCTGCATCCTTGTTCTTAGTAGGTTTTTGCTTCATTCATTTTAGAATCGTCATGTAATTAATTCATGATTAATGGAAGAATGAAGAAGGAGGGGTGAATTGCGGGTTAGGATATATTGCAGGGAGAGACTCCTGTCTTTGTCCATTCAATTTTTTCCACATTATTTAATCATTTTAACATTTAAATTGTGCATGCATAGAACCTAGGCAAATAAATCCTCCAAGTTCTTTTTTTCTGGTAGCGATTGGATTGTAAATTAGATGTAGCCCAGCAAGAGATGACAAATACACAGAGAATACTAAGGAAGGAATATAGTAGAATGATGCTTATTATTCAGGAGAGGAGAAGTCTGCAGATGTTTGTTCCTATCTTTTTAGATCTCATTTTCCTTTTGTCTGTTTTGTTTGCTAACATGCTGAACATCACTCAGCATGAGAACCTGAGAGAGGTCATCAATGCAATGCTAACCAGTAAGTTTTGTAAGAGATGATTAATGATCCAAAATTTATACAAAATATTTTACATATTCAAAATGAAAACAAAAAAAATCCAGTGAGTCATAACATGAAATCAACTAAGGAAATGGGACCTTGTAAACAGACTTTTTTCTTTTCACAAGGCAAGGCAGCTGGGCATGGATTAAAAGCATGCCATCATGGCTCATGAATTTGATCTAGGTAGGCCCAGGCATTGTGGAGAAGGGATGGCTGTGTGGTGAAAAGTAACAAAGGCTCAAGTCCCAGAAGCTGTCCTATGAGGACAGCATCAGTGTCTGGGTATACACCAACGCCATGACAAGGCAAAGGGAAAAAGACAGAGCAGCTTTGAGTGCATCAGTGCAGGAAAACAAGTGACCACATTTACACTGGTACAGGAATTCCGATCAGGCCTAAATGGGCAGCCTGACACTCAGGATGTTTTTGAGAACACACAACAGTAATTTCATCAGTATAAAGACTACCTGATGCCAAGTGCACCTGCAGAAATACCAACCTGCCACATGGCTTCCTTACATTGCTGGGACTTTCCAGTGACAGCATCACATCCATTCATCCCAACTTACACAGGCTATTGCCAGCCTCTTTCTTCCACAGCTATTTAATTGGCTGAGAGTGAACCACTCCATTTTCTCAGACCAAATGCAAAATGAAAAGGAATTACGGTGTAATGACAATGTGAAAGTATTAATCCAAAAATAAACTTATGCTCACCAGCAATTCCCTTCACAATTTGCAGTGAGATTCTGAGTCTGACAAATATGAGCTCAAATCTCTTAAAATCACAGCAATTTTGGTCACAGAGGGACCTCAGGAGACTTTACAGAGATTACTCCCCGACACTGAAGCAAGATAATAAAAATAACACCAGAACTCCCTTCTTACAGAAGGGGTAAAGAGTGAGTGAGAAGAAGAGGCACAAGGGGTTAGTATAAGATGCTGCTCAGAGGATGGTGTCAGTGTACTGTGTACCACAGTACTACACACAATGAAAACAACTTTCACAACTCTGCTCTTGTCAGAATTTTAACTTAGTGGATTGTGGAAGCTGGAAGGACTCTAGTGACATACTCAAGAGTATTTGCTCTGGCATATAATACCTGAATATATTTCTTTAGTCACATTTTTCTTGAGTAGAGAAAAGCGAAAAGGGAAGATTTTAACTCTATACATGTTTTTAAAAAAAACCTATTTGGAACAGTTTGGTTTGCAACCAGACAGCATCCCATAAATATTCTTCTCTCTGTGCACCTTATTCAGTGCTTGTTTCAATCTACCAAAGTTCAGATAGCAAAAAATCTGATTGAATGAAGACAGTGGGTAAAGCTGGTATACCACCCCCAACCGGGTCTGTAAAAAGTCTGTCAGCTAAACAGTGCTTCCTAGTATTTCATTCATGGAAAAACACCCTTAAGTTAGGAATACATAATGAAATTCATCTGCAGTGCAGTACTTTATACTCACTGTAGGAGAGTACTACAAAATCCCTCTGTGGGACATAAATGTTTTGCAATTTGCATGGCCTCTGAGGCTTCACTTTGGATACCCCTGCTTTAGAGCATTTAAACAATTGGCATAATAAAAATTACTGACTCAGGATGTGATCACTGTATTTCCCAGTAATCAGCCCGATAAGTTTCCAAGACACTAACAGTTCTGTTCTGGATTTTATTTATTCACTTCAGTGGGTTTATGCTGTCTATTCTGTTTGTGAGATATTCTACTTCCCTAAAAATACCCACTAGATGCTAGTTCTTCTGCATACCTGGGATTTTGATGAGCAATGAGACTGTTATTCTCCACTGGAACAGTAACTGGAAAATATATTTTTCTGCTTCTAATTTTTAACCCTAGGGTGAGGTCCCGCAAACAGCCATCTTTAAATAGCAAAATGTTTTCAGTGTGGAAAATGGAAATAGATTCCTTCAAAGATTTCTGAGAGATTTGCAAAAGAAATAAAGGCTATAGGATAGGAAATTTATGCTTTCGTAGGGCAGGTATCCTTACTGCAGTGAAACCCTTTCATACTAGTGGTCTGTGATAAGAGGTAAATGATTAAACCAGGACAGCAATGTAATCCTTAATCCTGAGGGAGTCCTAGTAGGTTAGGCTTCAGAAATGGCAGGGGCATTGCACAAACTCATGCATCTGTCCTGAAACTACAGTGACGACTTTGGTTTCCAGCTCAATCAATCTGGTATCAATAGGGGACATTAAAATTGCACTCTAAACTGAAAACACAACACCTTTCAGATGTTTATTTAACAGTTGTTTTGGCAGCAGACAATTGAACAGAACACTGAAATAACCTTCAGAGGAATACTAAGCGCCTAAGGAATGGTAAGGGAGCACAAGTGAGAGTGCACACCATCTGGACAATGAGCTACTTGGCACCAATTTGCAGCTCCACTGGTTGATGAGCCTTTCATACACAAGATAAAATTCTTGCAGTGGTCTAAATTAAAGAACAAATGTACTCTCTGTTAATAATGCAGTCTGTTTACCAGTGTTCAATACAGCAGTTTGAATGTTCATTAAAATTTGAAGTATAGTAAATTAAACTGAGTAAAAGTGATTAGAACAGTTATGTTTTAAATCTTTCAACTCCCCCATGTTTCCCAGAATTTATGTGTCAGCAAATTCAAGGCAGATGCTCAGACTGTAAATTGTGGTAGTTCAGTTATGACAGCTTGCATCACTGAGTGTTTACTGCCCAAGTTTTGAAGTGTAGATCTCGCTCTGAAATTGACTCTTGTCAAGTATCATGTTTGCTTTCTATAGATCAACAATTTCCCTATCCCGGTTCTGCAGAAAACCAAGTGGAATAATCTACAGGGAGCAGGCTTTTTGTCCAGTGTAAACTTGATATTCCGTGTATTTGAAAGCTGCTTATTACAAAGAAAGCTGTTTGCTTGCTTTCTTCTTTGTTGCTATTCTCGTGGAAGCACCACCACTTTGGCTTAAAGGAAAAAATACTGTGTTGCAATGTCATGACCTTCATTCAATGTGTGGTGAAAGCACTCATGGAAATTCAGCCATCTGATTTCTAGGTGGATATAAAAAATGAATTTAAAAGAGTCACCTGCATGCAATCCAGGAGGGAAAAGGCATTTCTGCTATGCAATGCTTACCTCCCTGCTAAATAAATGAGTCCATCTATGGGTACATAAAGTGCAAGAAAAGATCCTCCTTTTGCATCTCTGCATGGTGCTTTCACACCAGCCTCTGCAATCCTTGGGGCATGAAGCTTTCCATGAACTCCCAAAGTACATGGGGATCCATTTGTAAGCAAATGTGTAGCCTTAACACAGCCCCCCCTCTATGCACCCTACTCCATTCTGTTTTTCCACAGGACCTGTGTCTTACTGAATGCCAGAAGGGAACAGTTCTGAAGATCAACCAGAACTGTGCAGTGAAGACAATCTGTTCCTCACAGGGATATTAAATAATTTGTTTTATAAATTTAAAGTTATTTAGCAAATAGAAAGTGAATACAGAGGAGAAAAGGATGGCTCAGTTAAGTAACTAAAAGTTGCTCTGCAGGACAGGACTTTTCTTTCCAACAAAGCCCTGGCCAAAGGTCAGACCAGCCATTTAAGGCAGAAAACCAGCTTATAAAGCCTGACATCAGATTGCTGGCTAGACACAGTAAGGATGTAATTTGAAGTTCTGAGACCTCATAGTGGCCACTGAAATCAATGGTGTCTCTGCTTTGAATGAGCAAAGTGTTATGTAATGCTGTTCACCTCAAGAATAGTTTCTTCATACTGGGCATCCCAAAACTCAGTGGATGCAGAATCAAAGGGTTTTTAACAGGAGGGTCTGAAACAACCCATGGGGCCTAGGAGCAGGCATGAATTATGTTTTAAACAAAATGAGAATGAAAACCACTGAAGTTTTTTATGCTCCCCCACTTTAAACACTAGATGAAATGAAAGAAAATATCTGAGATAAGTAGCTGCATATGGCTATTACTGTATTGTAATATTCCTGGCAGGGAGAAAGGGTAAAACTACCTCAATTATTTGACTTTGCAATATCTGCAATGCTCTTTTTATTATAATAGATGAAAACAAACCCCAAAACCATCATCAATTTATTTACTGGATGAAAAATGCATATATGATAACTAGAGTATTTTACTGTGCTTAAATTAAAAAGGATGGGCTGCAGACACATGCAGATGTTAATAATGGACTGGAATGAAGTTTCCTGGTACATACAGGTGAAACAATCTTTTTTTTAAATCAAATATAGGCAGTCAAAAATATTAAATTGGAAATTAGGATGTTGCTGGACTCGAAAGGGAATTTTTTAACCTATGTGGAGGAAAAGAATTGCCAATGCAAGCAGCAAGAAAAAATCTTTCAGCTGAAGATATAGCCCTTCTGTCTAAAATTTCACTAGCTATCTCAGAAATCCCTTGACAAAAATGAGATGTTCTAGGTCTGGAGCCAGCAGGATAGGTAGGAAAACAGAGACTTGAGTGGTCAGTTGAAGCTTTCTTGAAGTGTTTCCATTTCTCCTCATGTATTGTGTAAGTAAAGGAACATGAACCAGAAGCTGATTTCACAGGACTACTGGCAAATAATTTGTCTACCACTACACGCTTATGAAAGCAAAGGTAAAAAACCTGTGTGTGTACACATGGTGAACCCCAGCCCCTCCAGAGCATATGATAGCATATGCCTTAGCCAATAAACAAAGCAGAAACACTCCAGTGCAATAGAAGACAGTGAAAGCAATCTCTCAAATAAAGCATCTCCACTAAGGGTTTCCAAGTCACAGGCCTATCTATGGTGATGGTGGACCAAGATTTGAGACACTGCTCTAGCAACTTCAGCAAAAGCAGCCATTCAATCACTTCTGTAGCTGTAACAGGCTCCCAATACCCATCCATTCTTGGATTACACTGTAATGGTTCATACTTACACCTCCTGAATACGCTGAAGAAAGAGCAGCTAAATGATGAATGCATTAGCCCATGCATTCTGACCCTAACCTGGAGTTACACAGCCTAGAAGAAGAGAGGAAGAATAAAAGAAACCACTGACTGAGATAGGCATGAAAGAGGAGGTCCTACACTGTATTTGGTAGGATGTTTTGGTTAGTATTAATTCTGATTTAGTGTAAAACATGCACAGCATGAAGTAAGCAATCTAATGGTGTCCTTTGACAGCCTATTTTTTTACCACCTACTTTTATTCATTGGCAGGCTTTTGTAGAAGAGGCAGGCAGGATGGATTTTGGGACTTACAAAGAGATCTCTGCAGTATATTCACTGAATTCCTTTTGTCACTTTCAAATTTGGTTTCAGTCTGAATTGGATTACAAAGATAACTGAAAGACTTTCTGGTCTTGTATTTCCATGAAATAGCTACAAAAAAAATTCCCAGTTTTCATAGAAGTGGTAGAAGGACATAATTTTTCCTTCAAGAGGTCGTTCTAGCACCTCAAATTGGAGAAAAGATATTTGAAAGAGGAATCCTCACACAGGCATTTCTCGCAGAAAAGAGAATTCTTCTCATCAGAAAAAAAAAAAATCTAAGAGATATTTCAGCCTTAAGTAAAACCATTTTTATAAAGAAACTGGAAAGAAAGGCATTTCATTGCTCTAACAGATACACTCACAGCCAACCCAGTGATTCTTCATTTTCTATCATATTGTCATAAATTTTTAAAAGCCAAATAAAAACTGTGATACTATCTCTGATGCAAACTGAAAATTATTCAAATATGTTCTCAGCTCATTTGAAGGGTGAGAATCGGTTGACTGAAACAAACAATGTGTGTTTGAAGGCAGCAGAACAGGAATCTTAGTCGTTTAGAAAGCGTTACTGCTCAAAGAGACCAAGAGTCCACGTTCTCCCAAAAAATATTGACATGGCAGCAGCACCAACCTTGTACTATGTAGGGAGTGTTCTCCTCTCTGACCAGCGAGCACACGGGCCGGGGCGCAGGGGCTGGCGGCCTGTTCATGATAAAGGACCTGCAGTGCTTCCTTTTCTCCTCCTCCTGCTTCTCCTGCCCCAGGATGAGGTCGTACACACGTTCATCCAGTGCCACACAGGTGTAGGGGTGCTCCTCCTCGCTGTCCTCCTCGCAGGTACCTTGGTCTCTGCAGCATGCGGTTGTGAGTCCATCGCCCTGCTCTCTTTTACTCCTGTCCATCACAAAATTGTTCTCTGAAAAAGGAAGGAATTCTGTTGCATATACGGGGCAAACAGAGGAGATTACAACTTATCTTAAAGCTTCAGTTTCCTAAAGTAGCCCAGAGACCTCATTTCACTTCTAAATTAAAGCATTCTCCTTTTCAGAGGCTTCCAATCATCTCAGTAGAGGGGATGTCGCAAAGGAATAATTCCAACTTCAGGGCCTCCTCAAGATTGCACATCAGATTATCAAACGTAGATGCTTAGTTATTAGCCACAAAATAAATGGATTTATTTTGCAGAAATATTGGGTGCCCTAGTTGCTCTCAGGAGAGTTACCAACATGTAACTAACTGTAACTAACATATAACTCATGGTTAAGCCAAGTAAGTGGTACTTGTGGCCCTTGGCATTCTGGAAAGCCAAGCTGTTTGTTATCCGTCGCAAAAATCACTTAAGAATTGAAACTTAATTGAGGTAATGTTGAGTTTTATGTTTCCTACCTCTTCAATATCCCATCAGGTTCTGAGGGCTTTACAGATCTACTGTAGGCCAAGGTGAAAAAGAAATTGAAAACCCCTTTAAAATGTAGGTAAGATGTATGACCTCTTACAATCTACACTAAGACTATCCAACCCTCCCCCCTCCAAAAACTTCCACATTGCTCTGTATCCCGTATACTTCATATGTTTTGTAGTACAACTACTCAGAACTTGCTTTTCTGGAGTTTTTGCCTTTTACAGCATTAAGCGGTGTCTCCGATACCTGGGTTTGTTTTGATTTGCCTTAAAACATCCACAAACTGCTGAGAGTTAGAAGTTGTCATTGGAGCTGCTGTTCCCATAAATGTTTATAACTTTCTTGGCACAATTACCCATCTTTCCTGCAAAAACAGTAGACCTGCCTGGAATTCTTGTACTGACTGTAATTTATGCTGTAATTTAGTGCATGTACATATGTATATCTGCTAAACTCAGCTGTGGTCACTACCAGTGTTTTCAATCCTTTGGCTGCTATTTAAAGAATTACCTCTTTATGGGTTCAGAGGAGCTGAACAAACTTTGTAAGTGGGATATATTTGTTCATGGGATGTATTAATAATAGTACGTACTATTAATAGGCATTCTGGGTAAGACACATGTTTAAAACCACAAGCAGTGTCAATACTTCTGCCATGTATAAAATGAATAGTATTTTGTTTCCAGGTCACTAAGTTCTGTTTCTTTCTCTGTAAGACATTCTTTCCTTCAAATTCCACAGGGGGCACTCTCAGGCCACTGCCAAAACACAAACTTAAAGAAGAGGGGACTTGCCTTCGAGGTACTCCACAGCAACTCCTAAAAGCAAGCAGCTGGCTGAAAATATGTAGCAGTAACTCATTATAGCTCCTCTTTGAAAGGAAGCATCATCCTCATCTAAAGGAATTCTGATACCCCATTCCCTAGTGATGAAACCACAGTTAAACGCGGAATAATTCAGAGCATGTTTGAAATGAACTATTCCCACAGGAGCAATTTAGATGAACTCTGCCTTACCAGCACAGGAGTTGGCACAGGACACTTTCTCTGCTGGTACCCACATGCAGACAGAGAGAGTTTGGCAGAGAGGATCACATTACTGTGGTGATGTAGCCATATAAGAACTATTCCAAGACAGGCATTTTATAACAAACCTACACCAAGAAACCCTGTGTGCCAAAACTGATCCCTTATTTATACCCACATCCCTCATTTATACTCAACATGCAGTTGGGTGTTTTGTGGGAAGCAAAACACACCTTTAATGTTAATTTTATTCTGCCCCTTTTTCTCTTAGAATTCACTTATTACTTTCTACCTATAGCCATTTCTTTCCTGCACAGCAGAATACAGGATAAACCCCTACCTATAGCAAGCTATTTCTGCCTAATTATGTGAATGCCAGGGTGCTTGGTGATGGTAATTTAAGACTCTAATAAGTTACACCACATTTGAAAACAGAGTTTAGCAGTAATAAACTGTGGAGAAACTGAAAAGCAATTTGTGTGCACACTTAGCAGTGTATATGACAAATAAGAAAGGGTTTTTTCCCCTATGCAACTACTTAAAACTGGTATTTAAGCTTGAATTATTTTGCATACTTGTCTTTCCCAATGAGAAAAATTGATGATCATCCCTCCTGAAACAGATGCAATACTACTTTGAGTTTCTCATCACTTTAGTCAAACCACAAGACAAAATTTTAGATTCTTACACTGGGGCAGATGCATTAAAAAAAGCAAAAAAAGGCAAAGCATTTGTCAGAATTTCTGCCTTTCTTTTCAATCGGCAATGCAACTTTTTACTTCTAAGTAATTACAACGTTGGCTAAAATGTAATAAGATACTGTTACTTCTCTCTGCATGGCCACTTTGTAATAATTCTAACTGAAACTTGAAGCTGTATAATAAATATTATTAAATATTTGTATATTATATCACTATAGCATTTAATGTTTTAAAATGGTAAATAATGAAGTCAACTTGACAAAAATACAGGCTTCATCTTTGTTTCAAGCCTCTCTTGTAAACCCATGTGCACCATGCACTATTTGGCAGCTGTTTGAGATAGGTGGAGCGAGGAAAAGCTGAACCCAGCAGCCCACACCACGGTATTACCTGACAAGCCTGGTCAGGAGTATTTTGATGGTCACATGCAGATGCTTGTTTTGCAGAGTGAGGGCCTCATATGCACAAGCTTGCTGTGTAGCATTACGGCTGTCCTGCCCAGCTACTGCTAGAAATGATCAAACCAATCTCTACAGCAGTACATTGTCTGCCCTTGCACATGTTTGTATCCGGGGTTATTTTCCTCCCAAGTTCATACCTTGTGATGAGTTATGCAGATCGTCCTGTCTTTGGATGCCAGGCAGATTTCGAGGGGGAGGAGGGGGTGGCCTCTTGCAGAAAAAGTAATCTCTCCTTGTCTCTTTGAGCTCATCCCCTATGTTGGCATACAGACTTCCAACACTGTTGTGAAGGCTGTATGAATCCTCCTCTTCTTCATCTTCATATTCTGACTCCACTCTGCTGTCTTTTAGGTTATCCTTCTTTTCTGCATCCACCTCGACTTCTTGTTGGCATCTTGATCCAATTGCATATTGATCTCTTGAGATCTGTTTGGCTTTTAATATTAAAGAAAGCATTATTTCATTTGAAAATTGCTATCTGGAAGCATTTCTTGTTTCAAGGATTCCCACAGAAGCAACACAATGGCTAATAAAACATTTATGAACTGATACAGCAGGAAAGCTGTCAAATTCATACCATCAGTGAAGAGCTTTTTAAATATTTACTAAATCAACAGTGGAAGTTTTCGTTGTATCTTGCTACTCTGATACACACCATCTTCGTGTGTGCAATGTTAAACTTTTCTGGAGTGGCTGTCAGAATGAAATCACACACATTTTCCCTGCCTTCAGATTTTCTATTACCTGATTTTCAAAGCAGCAACACTCTGCAAAATAAAGCCGTAGCTCACACATCTGTGTTACTGCTTTTTGTACAATGAGATTTGGTTGCTAATTTGAATCTCTCTAAAATGAAATAGACATTGTCCATGGGAGACAAGACTGTAGACTTGTGGAAACAGAGCTCTTCTGTCTCTAGTGACCCACAGACTAAGAACAAAGTGGAGGGACATCAAAGTGTTCATTTTAATCACTATGTACAGCATCAAGATTTTAGTAGTCAACTTCAGTAACCTAACAGAGTAAATGACACAATCTGTCAGCAAACTTTACTGAGCCCTTGAGGTAGGTTTCCATTCTGATTTTTTTTCTTTGGTGATGCCTACCTTTCACCACTGATTCAAATGGGAGGTTAGGACATTTACCTGGCTAATGTGGTACAATTTGTGATCTTTTTTGAAGTGTTCACCCTGAGCTGATCCCATATGCAATATCACAGAGACTGAAAATTTTATCAGAGCAAACCTGTTTTTCCACAGTGTCTATCATCTACCTCTATGTGCTAAAGCAACCAGTATGAACTTAGCAAGTAAGAAACATCCTTTTCATATGTATGAGACAGTTAAAAAAATAAAATTGTCAACAAGATAAAAAGAGGATTAAATTTAGTCTCATAGATCCATGATACTGTAAGATATATGCAAAATATATGCCATCAGTAAATGCAAACAAGCAACTTCGCAGTTTTCAAGAGGAACGCATACGACCACACAGATCACCAACAGGCTTGTCACCAATCAATGCTTGGAAGTAGGAGCACCAAGCTGCAAAATGTCAACTTTTTGTTATCAAAATCTGTGCCTCCACACAGCACTTGGCTGCACCTGTAGGTAGTACCTCCCCTATTATGAAGGTCCTCCTCTGAGAGCTTGCAGAATTCAGCAGTTTTCTAGGTTCAGAGTGGAGATCACAAATTTCAAGAGTTTAAAAGGAGGGGTGGTTGCCCTGAGGTCTCTCTTACTGAGCAAAAACTTTTTTATCCCAACTGAATCCTTCAACTTCCTCTTTTTAGGACATCTGCCCTCCCTGTAAGTTGCAGTAACCAGTGGAAATTGAAAGTGTTAGAGTAACTTGCCCTCTCTGTCCATGAACTCATTCATTTGATACAGCAGGATGCATTCATTGGACCAGTACCACCAAAGCTGCCTAACAACATGACTTACCCAGGGCTGGTGGAATTTCTGAGCCTACCATAAACTCATAAGTATTGCTGTCTTCCTCTTCCTCCTTGTAATTAGTGAAATCACTTGCTGCATAATTCTAGAAAGAAAAACAAAGGAGAATATTTGTTTTAGTAGCATCATCTCCTGCCTTCACATTTTGCTGTAGATATAATACACAGCATTCTGCTAGGAGGAAAGTGACGACAGAAACATCATGCATTTGCAGCTATGTAGTGGTCTACACATTGCAGGCAAGAGGACTGTATCTCTGGACACAGTGAAAGGACACAATGTTCTGACACAAAAACACCCAGTCTGCACAGAAAAGATTTAAGCTCATTGACCTTTCCCTAGCACTTTGCTAGGCTGTCCAGACAGTTCCCAACTCTACTCCCAAGAGTGAAGCACTCAAAGATTAAGAGAAAGATCAGCAACAGAAAAACACAGAGTCAATAGGGCATGACTGAAGAGCTCAAGGGTGCAAGAAATCTCTGGGGAGCTCATTACAAACAGTGGTTTGTACCGAAATCCACATGTGCACTGAAAAACCAGAAATGGGACTGCAAAGCATGTTTGGAGTTCTACCTCAGTGACCAAATGTGGCAGAGTGGTGTTTTGTTCCTCTAAAATGCTGTTATGTTCACAGTGCTATGCAAAATTAGCCCAAGGAGGGTCAGAACCGTTCTCTAAAACTTTATCAGTGTATTTCCTCAAGCTGAAGAGGTACAAACTTCTGCTCACCAGTGAAAAGCAAGCCTGTAATACAACTGCAGACAGCTCTGCTGTCTAGAATATAGAATACACATTTGTTAATCACTGAAACAACTGGAATTTCAACAAGTCTCATTTTTTTTTTAAGAAATCCAGCAGGACCTTGATTCGCATGTAAGTGTGATATGAAACTATCCTTTATAGACACAATGGAGCCCTCAATAATTAATCAAGAGTTTTGAGTGACAAAATGTTAAGTCCAGGGGTTTGAATATGCCAACCCCAAAGCAGGTAGGGAAACAGCATGGTACGTGTATCATCCAGACTGCAAGATTAATTACAAGTAGAATAGAGGACAGGGAAGTCAAGAGGAAGAACTGATAAGCAGTTACACCCTTCTGCATGGCACAGAAAATGATTCTCAGGAGCTCATGCCAGACTCTCAAGAAGTTTATTCCAAGTATCCTGCTACCTCCTGGCACCCACAGCCACTGCCCAGGGACAGAGTTCTCACTGCATGAAAGAGGAAAATATTTTGAGAAATAGCAGGTTTTTCTGGGGAACTGAGAATACCTTCTTCCCTGCTGCTGTTTTATGCAGCCATCTCCTGACTACCAGTCTGAAGACACTGCAGCCACCAGACTGTGCAACAGATGTCTCCCTGGCTTGCTTTGCTGCTTTACAAACACACCTGGATCTTTACACAGCTATACTCACCTTCAATAATAGAGAATCCTCTGCCTCCTGTGCCCATATAATGCGTGCATCAAAGAGAGAATCTTGTTTTTCTTGAACTTCCCTATTATTTATGTAGTTCCTTTATGCTTCACAAGAACAGGATACCTCTCAAAAGCCCTGAAGTTAGGGCTTTTCAAAATATTTTCAAAAGATTTAGGCCTTCATGTGCTAAGTGTAAGTGTACATTGTGTGACTAAAAAAGGACTCTGATATGTTTCCTGTGAAGAGAAGAAGTGTGTAGAACAAATCAAGCAAGAAGAGCTCTAGATATATTAAGTTCTCCTGCTATGACACTGGAGTACCACACCCAGGAAATTCTTTCAAGATGAAATTTAAATGTTTCAGAAGACTGAAGGTCAGCTGTCCTGCTAGTTTATAGCTGCTCCACTGATAATGCTGAGTCATAGGGAATTCAGGATGCAATTCAGAAGTTTAGCCACTGACTACACTTTCTAAAAGTCTTCTGGACCTGTGAGACATACAAAAGCTGAACAGATGGAAAGTCTTTAACTTAATATGTTTACACTAGAAAAAAATTCTGTATAATGAATAAATTATTGACAGAAGTCTCCTCTGACACTGGGCATGTTGACACTGTGCAGCTAAAAATCGTGCAGTGTCTCCAAAGGCAGTAGAAAGTGTCCTTATTTAAGAATGCAAAGCAACACAACTAAATTGGAATAATGCCATGGCTCAGCTTGCAAACCTTGCCATGATGCCCTGAATGAATGCCCATTGCTTTTTAAGTTTGAAGTGTCTTTAATATGGGCTGGGTCATGTAACTAGGATGTAGAAGCATAGCTGAACTTCGAAGTCATTTGAGCCTCTTTGGCTGAAAATAGATCTTCGATTTACCCTAGAGATTTCTTATGGATGTCAAGCCATCTTCCAAAGGAAGAACTAGCTTAAATGTAAACCAGCATTACAAAAAAAAAAAAAAAAAAAAAAAAAAAAAAAAAAAAAAAAAAAAAAAAAAAAAA
>VZUI01087219.1:0-13962 GCA_013401135.1 Cettia cetti | reverse complement strand
GCCCTGCCATGGCAGGGACACCTCCCACTGTCCCAGGCTGCTCCAGCCCCAGTGTCCAGCCTGGCCTTGGGCACTGCCAGGGATGCAGAGGCAGCCACAGCTGCTGTGCCAGGACCTCACCATTTCTATGTTCCCAATATCTCACCTAAACTTCCCCTCTTCCATCTTGAACCCATTACTCCTTGTCCCATCACAGCAACTCCTGCTGCAAAGTCTCTCCCTGACTTCCCCGTGTTCCCTTCAGATCCTGGCAGGTGCTGTGAGGTCTCCACACAACCTTCTCCTCTCCAGGCTGACCACAACCATCACTGCTGCTCAAAACCACACATTTGTGCCATAAATGCTGTGTTTGGGAGATCTGATTTGGTATCAGGGACCTCACAGCTGTGGAAATACTCTCACAAAACCATGAGAGAAGTGCACAACTTTGCCCAGGTTTCATCTATTTTAGGCCTCTTTCCAAAACGTTGATTTGTTACCTCTTACTTTTAACCATTCAGTGTTTCAGCCTATGAGGTTAAACCTCCATAAAGCATAAAGGAAGCAAATTGTCTGAAATACATCAACCTATTGACAAGAAAGCCAGGAAGAGCCATCAGCAATATTTGCATACACACAGCCAAACCTGAAATGCCAAACCATTTCTGCAAGAGCTCCTGTTAAAAAAAAATAATTTAGGTTTAAAGCACTAATGTGGGACACAGAGCTGAAGCCAAATCTCCATAAAGTTAATTCTGCTTTTCCAAGCCGGGTCCTAGAGCAGATTTCAAGGTGCAGGGACATCCCTGCAGGCAGGATTCCTCCCCAAAAGCAGGATTCAGCACATTCCCACCGGGATTCTCCAGGTTCCTGCAGGTCCAGCTCTACCAAATTTCCCAGTCTGCTGCTGCTCCAGTGCCCAGGCTCAGGATCCCACGGGATTTGAGCAGGGTAGGAGAACAGCTTGGAAAACTTATGTACAACCTCCAAACCTACAAATTACTTCCACTGCTGCCCACACACTCCGTAGTCAGATTCAGCAGCTCAGAAACTCGAGGAGAGGGAGCTTTTCTTGCCCCAAAGAAGAGGAGAGAATGATAAATTAAATACCAGCACTATATTTAGAAAATAAACTCTTTCCGCTGCAGTTCTAATTCGCCAAGTGTCACAACATTTTGAGTTTCCTTGGAAATATTATCTGCAGGGGGGGAAAAAACCCACATTTAAACACAGCCCATTCTCACTCACATTTCCAGCTGCAGAAGAGGACAGCTCAAAAAACCCTTCCCAAGAAAACGTGGCACAGGGATTCAGTGTCAGGCACTGCTCCTGCCCCTGGGCTGCACCACCCCTGCATCCCTGACACTCCATCCACACATTTCCCAACTCCCACCTTTTACTATTCCTAGCCCCACTAAACTGACAGATTTTGGGTTTAGCTTGGTTTATTTGCATTATGAAAGGAAAAAAAAAAGATGTTTTTCTCCTCAGAGCAGCAGAGTGAAGGTTGGGAGATGCTGAATGGCCTCCTTTGATGTGAGAGGTTTACACTTGACCTTCTGTTTTCCTTCCTGGATATTTATATCCTGCTGGCTCCCACAGCTGAATAACAATGAGATCCACACACTGACCTGCTCAAGTGAAGCTTCAATCCCTCTCCTAAAAGTGAATCCCTGGCACTTGGTTCTACCACTTTTGGGGAGATAAATGACTAATTTTCAGCTTAATTTAGCTCTCTTGGCATTTGAGCAGCTAAATAGATTATTCCAAGCAAAAAAATTATCACTTCAATAATTCCAATGCATCGCCTCAAAAGGCAGGGATTGGTGTTTCAAAGTCACAAAATTAATCCCCAAAAATTCTTCCCTGGGAGGGTGGGGAGGGCCTGGCTCAGGGTGCCCAGAGAAGCTGCCCCTGGATCCCTGGAAGTGTCCAAGGCAGGCTGGAGCAGCCTGGGGCAGTGGGAGGTGTCCCTGCCATGGCAGGGGTTGGAATGGGATGGGGTTTAAGGTCCCTTCCAACCCAAACCAGTCTGGGATTCCATGATTCCATCCAGAGCACCAATGTTTTGACCCAACATCAAAACAAAACCATGAAAAAACCCCAAAACAACCCCTGGAAAAGGAGAACAATTCCAGTGTCATTTCTAAAACGCACACATGGATCTGAAAGTCGAATTTTATGGCTCATTTCTTCCTCAAAATGAAAACTACTTAGAAAACAGCAATTTTCTGTATAAATAACTGTCAGAGCACACTGTTGTGATGCCTCGACACTTGTTCCTGAGACATTTCCAGGGTTTTTATTTGCCTTTCTACTGCTATAATCTTTAATTCCTTTTAATCAACATGAAGTATATTGTTTAGCTGAAAGTAAGCCAAATTTTATTTGGTAATAAAGCAGAATACACACAAGAGAAGCAAGGCTCCACTGGAAGATGGGGAAGAAAAAGAGATTTCATTTGAAACTAGGACAAAAACTTTGATTCGGGGAATCTGTTGCTTTCCAAGGAAAGTGAACCTATGTGGTCATTTGGAACAGGTAAAATTCCATATTCATTTGCACTACAGAGCAGCTCTGCAGCCCACACAGGGTAAATATCCTGTACTCAAATTATTTCATTGCAACCATAATGAAATTGCTTCATTACATTATTTTAATTGTGAGTAACTTCAGGGAAATCTAGCAAACAGAAAATAAAATGAAGATATAAAATACAAAATTCTGCAGCAGGGCAGAATTTTTGAATGGATCTGCTGAAATGCCTCAAAAATAGCAAAAAAAATAGGGATGCCCTATATTCAATGTTTCCATCAACTTTAGGGAAAGAGTGGAGCCCCTGGCAATGGAAGAGCTAAGCCTGTAATACTTTTCTCTTCTTGTAAACCAAAGGATTACAATCCCTTCCCATGCCAGTGTTTAATGCAGTTAATACAGCCAATACATCTTTATTGGAATTCTCCATGCAAAACCAGCAAAGCCCTCAGAAATTGAAGGCAAAAAGCATTAAAATGATCTTTAAGTCTTCTTTAGGGCTGATCCAGAAATGTATTTTATAGGAGCATCACTAATGTGATAATCCTAGATTCTGGGGATTCCACTGCAAACTCACTGAGAATTCCCAGAAATGCTCAGGATCAGCTGGAAATGTTCTGCTTTGGTGTTAACTTGGGTACAGCTCTTGGAAAAAGTGTCACTTCAAACCCAATACTTGAAAGTGTCCTCGGGGACAGGCTCATTTCAACGTGCCACAACCTCAGGTCACAGCACCGAGTGACCTTGGTGTGGCCAGGGACCTTCTCCATCTCCTAGAGAAGGGAATTACCTGCACAGCAAATGGGAATGTTGGGTGCAGCTGACTTGTGATTAAAAAATAAGAGGTTTTAGTTCATGGAATCATAAAGGCTGGAAAAGCCCTCTGAGATCATCAAATCCAACCTCAGCTCTGCACCACGTCCCCAAGTGCCACATCCATGTGGGTTTTAAATCCCTCCAGGGATGGGGACTCCATCCCTGCCCTGGGCAGCCCTGCCAGGCCTGAACAAACCTTTCCATGGAGGAATTTTCCCAAATATCCCCAGCCTGGGGCCGTTCCCTCTCTCCTGTCGCTGTGCCCTGGGAGCAGAGCCCGAGCCCCCTTTGCTCCAGGTCAGCATAGAGCATCCCAAAATTCCATTTCTCAGCATTTCTTAGGTTGGAAAATCCCTCCAAGATCACCGAGTTCAACCCCAGCACTGCCAAGGCCACCACTGCCCCGTGTCCCCAAGCGCCACATCCACACATCCTTGAAATCCCTCCCAGCATGGAAACTCCACCACTGCTATCCAGCAATTTTTTAAAGAAGAGGTTTGAATGATCAAAATGATGACTTCAAGACTCATTTTAGGTACAGATTAATGGAAAAAAACCAAATTTTCCACTTTTACAGGAAGGAAAGGCATAGGGAGCAGATTGATCCCTCTGTCAGTTATTGCTATGGATAAACAAACAGGAAAACCACCACAGGTTTCAAAAGTTAATAATGGGAAGAAAGGGATAGAGGTCAGGGCTTTATTGCCAATTCCAACTTCTTCACCTCATGAAAGGCAGGTTTAATTAAATGTATGTAATTAAAATACATTTCTTCAAAATAGCCAATGCTAAGGTTACACTCAAGAAAAAAGTTCATGTGTTTTCCTGAGTCATGGTTGTTCTTTATCTTCCTGAACTCACAGTAAATCTTGGAAACTCTTTTTAGACACTACAGCGAAAGCAGAACTTCCCAAATCATGTAGAGGACTAAAAATATTTCAGCAAGTTCCCTCAAAGTCTGAAGAGTCTGTGAGAAAAGTACTTTTCCCCCACTTAAATTCACAATATCTACTGTTTAGAAGTGGTTCATATTTACTTCTAAACAGCACAGGTGGGAAACACCACATCAAATCCTCAAATAAATGCAGTTGTGGAAGGGTAAAAATTATGGAATGGTTTGGGTTGGGAGGGATCTTAAAGCTCATCCTGCCATGGGCAGGGACACCTTCCACTATCCCAAGGTGCTCCAAGCCTCAGTGTCCAGCCTGGTCTTGGACAATCCTCTTGGATCTGAATTGTGCTGCTTTGATACTTTGGAAAGTTTCACTGGAGATTGAAGGGTCTTTAATACCTAAAAAGGTTTGGACATGGGATTGAATAGCCACAAGGAACAGCTCCCCACTTGCACAGGACTCACCCCTCTGAAAATAAATAAAACTACATTAAAAATAAATAAAATAAATCAAAATCATGATCTAGCTTACCAAGCAAATTTGAGTTTCCATTAGAAATTCTAATACATCTTCCCAATTCTCTGTTTCACACTGCTGAGTTTGGCTAAGCAGAAGCCATGTGAAATAGGTGTTATTAAAATGCCATATGCAGCATCAGATGGTATTTCCTTACACAGTTCAGTTTCTGAGCTCTGGAGGAAAAGAAATGGTAATTCTATGCAAAATAAGCTGTGAGTCACCAGCATGCTGCTTTTGCAATTATCAAATTCCCCATTTTTTATTTACATGGGGTTGAGTTCCCTTAGAAAATTTTAAAACTTCCTGATTAAACAAAGACCAAAACCAATTTCAGAGATTTGTGTATAAAGAAATAGAGAGAAAACTGATACCACGAGGACTGGCAAAAGAGCCCAATATTAAAAACAGGGACTTCACATGGAAGGAATTATGGGATGCATGGGATACTTCCTCCAGTGTTGTAAAATACACCCAAAAAACTTTAAACTTCCAGGAAAGACTCAAAGTGTTATAATTTTATACCCCCTCATACACACCTTTCATGGGGACTGTACACAAAACTGAGGACTGCAACAGGCGTTTTTTAATCTTGCGCTTAATAGTTTTATAAGTGTAATTAATGCAGCATTTCTTCTAATTTTTTTGGTTTAATCCAAATTATTTCTCTAAGTTTGCAACCACCTTCACCCGACCATTAGAGAAACACCCATTGCCCTTTGGTTTTGTTGCTGAGAAAGTCTGGAACACGCACGTGCCAGAGCTGCAATCAGACAATGATAACAAAACAAAATAAATTAAAAATTATAATAATTCTTGGCTACACCAAAATTTGGTATTTCTCTTTTTCCCACAAGGGCCCTTATTTTCCCTGGTTGCCGTGGTGATGCTGCAGCAGAGCTGCTGTGGGTTGGTTTCTGTGGTTTCCCACCTGGAAGTGGGAGAGGAGGCTTTGGTGGGCAGGGCACAGCTCCCTCCAGAGCCTCTGTGTTCCTGTTTGCCTCAGGAATGGCGAAAATGGAACACTGGAACTGATGAAATAAGAACCAAACCTCTAAAAATGATCAAATTAATCCTTATTCACTCCTTACCCTGGAGTTTCCCCCACCAAGACAAGGTTTGCAATGCTCCAGTTGCTCTGCACAACTTGGACACAGTGAAATATCAACTTGAGGACATCCTGCATTTATTCCAGCAAAGCTACTGCTGATTTTGGGACATGTTTATTCCCAGTATCCCTATTACATTAACATCAGGCAGACTTGCTTTCAGCACACCCTAAGCAGCACATTTTGTCCTTCCAGGCAAGGAAAGGCTTTGGATCACACCATTCCTAAGAGGTGGAGTGTAGGACAACAGGATTCAACTCATCAATTCAGGCAAAGGTGCAAGGTCCTGTCACCTCCAGTGCTTTACTCTGGAAAAACAGGACAGGACAGGATTGGATCCCTGGCCTGTCTGCATACCCACATACCCTCCACTATTTATTAATAATAATATCCAAGATGAAGACACAGCACAAGCCAGTTAACATCCTGGAGTCATATCTGTTCAATAAAAAATCCATTATTAAACTAAGGGAAGGCAGACGAAGCATTAACTTCAACACTTCCTGATGCCAAACAGAATAACTACATGCCAAGACATGCTTACAAAGTTGAAACTCTAGAAAAAAAACCCCACAAACAAACCATAAAGTCCCCAACAAGCCAAAAATTCCCCAGCAAGCCATGGGTTTGGTTTTGTCCTCTTTCTTTCATAAAAACGAGAAATCAGGACCCCAGGGAAGCCCTGAGGCCAAGCCAGGGCAGTGCTGGGCACCATGGAGGCACCTCCAGTCCTGGGGGCAGTTTTGGGTCACAAAAAAAAGGACATGGAGAGGCTGGAGCATGCCCAGGCTGGGAACAGAGCTGGGAAGGGGCTGGAGAATTCCTGAGGGAGCTGGGCAGGGGCTGAGCCTGGAGCAGAGGAGGCTCAGGGGCCCTGGTGGCTCTGCACAGCTCCTGCCAGGAGGGGACAGCCGGGGGGCTCTGCCCCCAGGGACAGGGACAGGAGAGAGGGAACGGCCCCAGGCTGGGCAGGGCAGGCTCCAGGGGGCACAGCAGGAATTTCCCCATGGAAAGGGTTGTTGAACACTGGAAGGAGCTGCCCAGGGAGGGTTGGAGTGCCCAGGAACTCCTGGAGGAACTCCTGGAACTCCTGGAGGTGGCACTTGGCGATATGGTTGAGTTGGCACGGTGGGATTCAGCTGAAAGATGGACTCGATGGTTTTTGAGGCCTTTTCCCACCTTGGTGATTCCATTTGAAAGGCAATTATAAATCCCTAACGAGCTTGTTTGCAGTGTCCCCCCTGCCCCAGCACCACAGAGGCCTGGTCAACACGGTGCCCTTCAAACACAACCGTGAGGGGGCTGGGCTGACTGAAAACAAAAATTACCAAATCAAGCTGCCTCCTTGCCTTGTACTGATCACAGTGAAAGAAAAGAGGTCACGTCAATTCAGCTGAAGCTGGTTACAAGTGTGTTTTTAGGTTATCCTGCACATCAGCACTGTCAGCACGATGAGCAGATGCCTGGCTGGGCTTTGGCATAACCCCCCCATAGCTCCTGCTGAGCAGAGTGACTCCTGCACTCAGAGACATCATTAAACATCAGCCAGGTAGCACAGCAGTAACCAAAATAACTCAGTCATAAATTATAAATTTACTATATAAGCAGATAATCATGGGGTGCAACAAATGGTATCAGAAAAATCCTGAAGAAGCTGAAGGAAAAGCAGTGAAACAGGAATTCTGCCTGCAGACAAAGCTCTCAGGGTTGCTGTAGCCCCTCCTGAATATAAAGAGCCCACAAGACTTGGTTGGTTTGGAACATGAAGGTTTTCCTCTGCAAGCCAAGCTGACAGCAAACATATGCTCAAGTGCTGCTGCAGCAGCCAGCGAAGCCTGGTTACTTTGTAGTAATAAATATTAAATAACTACATGTGTTAAATAAGTATTTTTAAATTATATCGCCAGAATTATGTTATCAACTGATATTTCATATCATCATACTGTTCAACAATAATAATGAATAAATATTGAGGGGTTTTATTTCAATTGGGCACAGACTGGGTTTGAATAAGTGCCTACATCAATGAGCATCCCATGGATATCCCAGCTGCTTTTTTGAAGGAGACAAATGCTGTACAAGGTTATCATCATCAATAAACCACCTGAAAGGTCCACAATCCCTGATTTACAATGCCAAGGTTTCTTCTGACCCCACAGAGCAAGAGCAAATGAAAGGTTCTGCTTCCTGCAGACTTTGTACCATTCCAGCACACCTGGTGCATTCCTGTGCATGACATTCCCCTCTGCATCCCAAATTCGCCCATCAGCTGCAAACCTTGCTGGTCTACAGCTGAATACACTCAATTATTGCTGCAGCCTGACCTGGCAAACAGGAGTGGCTTTCCTTTCTTTTCCTGCTCCATTCCTGATACTTTCTCCCCTCATTTGTATCAGTCTGGGCCACCCAACCAGTACGGCAACCTCAAGCCATTCTGAAAAATTTTACCTAGACAAAACCAGCCAAATTCCTTAAAAACAGGAAAGATTTGTGGACAAGCACAGCCAAGGAAAAGCGTCAGCCCAGCCACAGGATGGTTTGGGCAGAGAGGGACCTTAAGGACCATCCATTCTGCCCATTTTGCAGTTCAGACAGAAGAGAATTCATGAGGGAAAATATTCAGCTGCTTATCATGAGCGATGGTTTCTCATTTCAACTCAGACCTTGCCACCTAGCCAGTAATGCTCAAAAAGCCAACACTTAGAGAAAGAAACATCACAGTTTTGGGATGGGAAGAAGTATTCACCAGAATAGCTCCAAGTGCTCAAAACGCTGCGTTTTCCATTTATGTGGAAAAAGAAAGAAGTGAAAAAAACCCTCCGCAGAACAGCGTGACCCTGCTGGAGAAAAGGGCTGCTGTGTTTTCCCACCGGTGCCTGGAACAGACAAAAGTGGAAGCTGATGACTAAAGGAACAGCTAAAAATACCCCGAGTAGTCTGGATCTGAGAGTTGTGTGCCCTCACTGCAATTAGCAAATTGCATATTCAGTTTCACTGACACTAATGAGTGCAGCCGAGTTCATCTACACCTCAATTAACTTCAAGAGACGCTTCTTTTCCACAAATAATGACTATTCCTCCTTGCTTTTGCACAGTCCCTCTTTCTGCCTGACCCCTCGGGCAGTAAATCACTGCCTCGTTTGCTTCAAATAGGGTTTGGAGGGATTAAATGGCTGAAAGAAAAGAGAAAAATGCACTTCCAACACAAGGAGGAAGGGAGAAGGAAACTTGCACTGGATGGGAACAGATGGATGCCAGCAGGTTTGGGGATGCAGCCGTAATTGTGTGTATTCAAGGAAAATCAGGAAGATTCATTGAAGGAAATGTCCAGCACAGGGAACAAGGCACCTTTGGTATTCTCTGGGGCCTTTCCAGGTCTGACCCACCACGTTGTATCAGAGGTTAAAAAGCAGTTTTCAACTCAAGTTGGAAGAGAAATCCCAGCCTGTACAAGAATTCCCCACAGCAGGATTGGCAGCTGGGGTTGGAGGCTGCAGTTTGTGCTGAACAGAGTCCTCACAGGTCCTTCTCTACTCCTCTCCTTGAAGGACACAAGAAAGAGGTCGGTGAGGACTGCACTTTAAAAAAATGGCAATGTAGTGTTTGATCAGATAATTTTAAGCATTACATTTAAAGCAATGAAATAAAGGTCAAAGCATCTTTCAGAGGGAAGGATGAGGAAATGGATTGATGACACCCGAGAAAATATGAGAAATAAATCAAGATGAGATCCCAAGTCCAAGCCACCCTGCGGATCACCTGGATAGCCATGGGAGCAGCAGGCAAGGGGAGGACACAGGATGGGCCCCAACCCTGCCACCACCAGACCTCACTGCTGGATTTGTTCTTGATCCCATCTGCTCCTGACACACAATCACAGAATCATGGAATGTTTGGGCTGGAAATGACCTCAAAGCCCATCCAGATCCACCCCTTGCTATGGACAGGGACACCTTCCACTGTCCCAGGCTGCTCCAATCTGGCCTTGGACACTTCCAGGGGTCCAGGGGCAGCCACAGCTTCTCTGGGCACCCTGTGCCACGACCTGCCCACCCTCACAATCAACTTTCCCTTTTGTTCAGACGCTGACAGCACTAATTACCAGAGAAGTGTGCAAACAGATGCTAATTTGAGGCAGTATCACTCCATTTGGCAAGAGGCAGCGGCTGGTGGAAAATCCAGCTATTGATTTTCCTATCGGCTGGGCTGCTGTCATCGCTGCTGCTGCCTGCGAATAAACAACCCCGAGAATATTTGCTTTCCAATGACAGCTGGTGTCAGCATCAGTATGCATTTGCTGTCGTGCTGCCTGCAGAATAAACTGATATTTTGCTATATAATGTGTTTCAAAATCGTCACTGGAATTCCTGACAGTGTTGTTGTATTGGATGGACGTGGATCTTAAAGCCCTGGCAAAGCACTGAGCAACCACAGCCAGCTTCCATTCAAATCTTTAAAAACTCTATTCAAGATGTGGCATTAAAAAGAATTGCTCCTTTTTGAACATATTTACTAAGGAACAGAAGAAAACTCTGTGTGACTACCAGCACAATAATCACAGCAATAACACAGAAACATCCTCTTGGGAAATATTTAGCACAAGTGAGTTTTGAGTGCTGCTCGTGGTATTTACAGCTCACAAAAAAACCTAATTTTGGACTTGTAAGGGATTTCTATAATTATTGATTTCTCCTCTTTACTTTGCAAGTTGGATTTTTGCATAAAGGGTTGGGGTTTTTTTGTGAGGATGGGGGTTTAAAAAAGCAGAGTGTTTTCCCAGCAGCCCTTGACAGCTGCCTCAAAGGCACCATAAAAAACAGAGGATGGTCCCACTTGGAACCTCCTTGGAGTGAAACTCATAACAAAGCTGTGGATTTGACCACCACAGTCAGAGATATTGAAATTCCATCCAAGAATATTTTTGGGTGGAAAATACCCCTTGGTGAAGTGTGGTTTGTTACCATGGGAATAATTCTTTGGACTGAGCTGCATCCTGGACCTAAGATCAAAGAGAATTATATTTCTATTTTGGAAATAAGAAGTGGCTTAAAAATAAAATAGAAACGCAGCATTTGTGCAGGACAGAGAGTAACAAACATGCAAGTTTTATTTTCCTAAGTAAACCAGCAGCTGAGCCAGGGCAGAGCCCACAGCCTGGGCCAGCCTGGCAGCCACCGGTGCCAAGCACCAGCAGCATCCTCAGAAATCCTGCCCTTGGAAAGGTGTAAAACCAGTTGATTTCTCAGAATGGAATTTTGCTTTTTGTTTTTAATGAAAAACAAGCCTTTTGTCCTGCCCAGTGTTTACTCCAGCATGCTCTGATCACAGAGAGCTGGCAGGGCTCTGCCTCTGCCCAGGCCATCTGTCTGCGCCTGCTGGGAGCTGCTGCTGCCACGGAGGGTGACAAACACCCAGGGCCCGGGCTCCACTCAGTGGCACCCATGTGGCATTTGGGTCCCCCACTGCACCTCACACAGCAGCAGGGGGCAGGGGGGTGCCAGGCACATTTCACACCACAGCAGGAGCACCAGCCAAGGCCCCACGGGGACTCTGGCAATGGCTCTGTCCCCTGCCAAGGGATGGCAGGGACACTGAGGTGTCCCCAGACACAGCACGTACAAACACAGCCAGGCCTTGCACAGAGCTCACCTGCTCCCAGGCTTTCTCCAGGGAATATTAAACAGATCATGATATTATACAGAAAATAAATCCTGCCCTGGGAGGGTGGGCAGGACTTGGCACAGGCTGCCACAGGAGCTGCCCCTGGATCCCTGGAAGTGCCCTGGGCCAGGCTGGAGCAAGCTGGGCTAGTGGAAGGTGTCCCTGCCCATGGCTGGAGATGGAACTGGGTGAGCTTTAAGCTCCTTTCCAACCAAAACCACACAGAAAGGCTCTGAAACTCCTTCAATGACACTTGCAGCCTCAGAGGATGTGAAGCTAAAGCAGCCAACCTCAGAACAACCCTTCCAGATGAACCAGGTTTGAAACAGCACCACCAGAATCACCAGCAGGAACATTTATAAACACAACCCCCCCCCCCCAATATTTTCACTTCTTCTGTTTGTTTTACATTTCCATCTCATGTTTTGACTAATCCTTCCCACACCCTAACAAATTAATTCCTCTAAACCAAGGAAACTTTCAAAGCAAGTCTCTTTCTATGTTTTTTGAAAGATACTTGAAACTCTTATCTCATGAAGTATCTTCCCAGCTCTTTGTGTTCCTTGCTCCAGGGATCTTGGGGATTTTTCCCCTGGTAAATCTGGACCACAATCTCCAAAACACAAATACATCCCCCTACTTTTAAGCCCAAACCACAGTCCCGGTTTCACAGAAACAAATCACACACAAGTACATTTTAGAGTAAAAAATACAGGCTCAGGACACTAAGGAAGGATTTTCTTCAAATTATATTTCCCCCAAATTATTCATATTTTGCTGTTCCACAGTTCTCCCTTAATATTTTTAATTTTTATTTAATATTCCTGGAGCACCTGCTCCAAATCAATCAACAGACAGTTTTTCAAGGTAATTTTGATTAATTTTCAGTCCTTCAACCTAACTAGATGAGCTACATTTAAGCAAGACCTACAATTAAACATTATTTTTCTTTCCTTTATTTACCTCCTTTCCAACTGACTCAGGGATGCCCAAGAGCTGCTGCCCCACAGGACCCATTTTTTCAGCTCAGCTGAATTCTGCTGCCTGTCAGACTCGTCTCTGAGGATAGATCAGCCCAGAAAAAAAGGGCTGAGAGCTTTTTATAGGAGAAATTCAGATTGTGCAGTCTCACACTGAGGATGGAAAACCTGATTGCTGAATATTTTGCTTGTGGCTTTAACATGTGATAAAAGCTCACCCCATGGATTCAATGGAATAACCTGACAGGCTCTGGCCATGCTATAACACCAAATTTTTCCTCCTGTGACTGGAAAATAAATGTTCAGGCTGATCAATGACTGGCTGAAGCTGCAACAAAGTGAAATCCCCTCTTTGATTCACCAGAGGACCTGGCCACGTATTTGTATCCCAGGAAACATCAGAGAAAATCTACTCATGGTACAGTTAAATAAAATATTCCATGGACAGCCCTCAGTCTCATCACACCCTACTTGCAAGGACTGGGGGAGGATGGAAGGGGAAGTCACAGGAATTCTTTTTTTCCTGCGATTTTCCCCTCTTCCCTCCAAGTGCTCTGTCAGCAGAATGCTGCCCCAGCTTCCATGGGGAAAACCCAGCCTGGGAAGCTGAGGCTCAGATCTTTTTCCTCTCCCCAAAAGCTCCTTTGGACACATTGTTTGCATGAAATTAAATCCAAATCCCATCTCTACGTCTTCATGTGTGTAGGGAAAGGAAGGAAGGAAGAACAGAAATTCTGTGTTTGGAAAAGATGCACAAAGCTGAAACAGTAGGCCCCCCTAGAAAAAGCAACCAGGTTTTTATCTCTCAGGCAGAATAATTTCAATTATTTGACATTTTCAGGCTCTGAAGAACTATTTCCAGCCATTTGAAAGGACCAAGATCATGCTCTGAGAGATGGCAAAGCTCTTTTAAAGCCTTTTGGATGTACAAACTCAAGGAAATCACATCCTGGGAATTCACAGCAGCTCATTTTGAGCAGGGTGATGGGAAAAGGAGAGATGAGAGCTCACCCTTGTGCTTTGTGTGTTTAACAACCACAGGGCCTTTTCCTCTGGCAATTGCTAATTGAGGAGAAATTGGGAAAACAGCAGATAAATGTGATGTCTCAGGAAGATTTTTGAACTCCAAGCCTGAGTAGATGGAAGAGCTGAACTGATTTGCTGGCCAGAAATCATCCTGGCAGCTGCAAAGCCATGCACTGGTAGCTCTGATTTTGTGAGCTCCAAGTCAATCTCTTCCCATCAAGAGAGGAAAATGAGGATAATTCACTCACACAGCTCTGAGCTCGGCATGTCTGGCAGAACTGCCTGCTCCAGTGAGGATTATCCCAGACATCTCAACCTTGGGAGGCACTGAGAGCTTCCACACACTTTTCCCCCAAAAAAGGGGAGGGGGGAAAATATAAATATAAATATAAATATAAATATAAATATAAATATAAATATAAATATAAATATAAATATAAATATAAA
>VZUI01087217.1:0-39429 GCA_013401135.1 Cettia cetti | reverse complement strand
TTAAAAAAAAAAAAAAAAAAAAAAAAAAAAAAATCACTGCGTGTTGTGGAGTCGCTTTTTCAGAGGAGAGCGGCTTATCTTGAAAGCTGATGTGCTGCCCTTTCGCTCCCTCAGCTGCCCTTGGATGGGTTGTGGAAGGCGGGACTGCCAAGAGGGCTCTGTCTCCGGTCAAGGGTTACCCCAGGCTGTTGGCATGGGCTCAGAAGCAAAAGGTGGATGGTTTCTGCAGAGTGCGCTGTCTACACCCTTTCTCCCCCACCCTCCCCCTCTTCCCCCGCAAAGTCATTTTGTGGACTCTGAAAGGATTAAGAAAGGATGGTGAATGGCTCAGGAAGGTGTTTCAGCCTGGAAGACACCCATATTCTAAAAGGCAAACCTTTAGAAAAATGTGTTTATCTAGGTAAATTCAAAATGCAAAAATTTTCTTGTGCAGTTCAGAAGGCTTGGAATAAAACGGGTGTGAAATATCTTAGTAATGTCCCCTTCACATCTCTTGCCCAGAAACTTTCTGAGTTTTGAGTTCTACATAATTTTTCCTGCTCTGCATGAGCACAGAGTGCTGATTCCGTAACACCTCTTTCCTTCTCACAAGAGTGCTTTCCTGAGGGGAGACAGATATTGAGGTGTGAATATTAAGGAGCAAATGTGTGGAATGCCCAGGATAGTTTCCTCCCATTCTCTTGAACTGAAATTGTGCTGTTTCCTTCCTGTGGGAGGAGGTCCTTAGAACCCTTTATTGTCCGTGAATTAGTCTCTGCTTTAGATTGGCTATACATTTATCATTTCTTTTTCTTTGGAAAAAAATTTAATCAATTCTTCTTCAGAAGTATTCTGTCAAGATTCAAGAGGGAGGTGATTTTCCACCCTTTCAGCTTTGAGCTGTTTGACTTTACTAAAATTCCCCATGAGTATTTGGGCAAAGGATAGGGATCAATATCCACACAGTTCCACAGAAGAAGCACCTGTACTTGCTTGTTCCTTAAATGAATGCCAGGTTGGATGTGATGTATTGTTCAGTTTTTGAATTTGAATGAGAATTTTGCCTCATTAATGGCTAAATTATCTAATACATATTGTGTCTTAGTCTGTCACTTTTTTGCTTGTTTTCATTCACTGTTTTCTTTTTTCTCTTCTGTCAAATGTTGTCTGAAAACATCTCTGTGCATTTCAATTTGCTGGCATGTGAAACTCTGAGAATGCCACAGGACTCTTCTTTTGGAGGAGATTAATACCTGGTGTAATGCAAGAAAATTTGTGACTCTGTTCTACGGCCGGGTACTTAGAGCCTTGCACTTTCAGCAGTCAAATGTTTTGAAAAAGCTGCACTGTGAAGCTCTGGTCATGCAAGTTTTTTTCACCAAAATCAACTTTCCTTCTAGGCAAGTTGTTCTTTCAGTTTCTTACAGTAGTAGGTATGGGTTCACAAAATGAGATAGTTTATGAAGATTGCCAGGGTGCAAAATATAAAGGAAAAACTTCTTTAGCTGCTTTGTTTATGTTGGTTTTCTGGCTGAAACATCAGGAAGACTGATAATTGCTTCAATAATGTAGTTGATGGAAGAAGTCAGCATAGTAGCTTAATGCATTAATGGAAACATGACTGCAAGGTGAAAAGGGAGTCTTTAACAGGAGTTTTGCTCTTTTCCTTGGTAGATGCAGGATTTGAATTTTTGATTTTCTTTTTTTTTTCTTAAGATGAAAGTCTGATAAATGTATGGCAAATGTTTTCTTCAGTCAAAGTGACAAATAGGTGGTGTGATTTGCACTTTGCTCCATATCACGTGTTCAGCTCCTAATCAATCCCTCTTATGTGACCCAACCATGGACTGTGGCATAAACTTGTGATAAAGATGCTATTTGATGTATTTGTATGTAGAGGGTGCTTAAATATTCAAACTTTGTCTGTAACTTTTAGGTGCTTTTAAAAAAATCTTGAATCACTATATGCATTTTGTTTTCAAAGTGTTTCTTTTAGTGATTTAGCAATATTTTTTGGGTTTTTTTTCTGAAAAGATTACCTGACAAAAGATCAAATTTCAGAAGAACACTTCATTTTTTTAAAGGAAAAACAAACACCAACCAGTTGAAAAATTAAAAGAAGGAATTTAAGATCTGTTATGTGAATACCATTATAACAACCCATTTTAATCAGGAAATCACGAAAAGAGTCCTGAACATATAAAAGTCTATTCCAGCTGAGTCTTATCTTTTTAAATGACTGGTATCAATTTGCCTGTTTTGCAAAACACAGTTGATGCCGAGCTGTAATAGAGACCTCTCCCTCTTGACTGGAATTAAGCTGCAGCTTAATTCCAACCTTAGGAGCTGGAATAAAACTGAAATATTTGTGTAGAATTTACAATACGTTAGGTATCCCACTTCACTTTCATATCTTGAGAATGTATAGAGCTGACTGTTTTAATAGGAGATATATTAGCTTTATTACATAGATAATATGACTAAGTAAGATTCCAAACAAGCCACCACTGAAAAGATGTAGACCAATGCAGGGCATTGCTGCAAATGTGTGTAATTTTCTCTTTCACACTATTTTTGAAAATAACTTTTTAAACCGTCAAAGAGGGTACTGCAAATTACATATCTAACAACTGAAAGGCACCAGTAATTTTAGCTGTTCATGTATGAACATATTTCACGTTCAATAAACTTCCTGAGGACAGTTTCTCTGAATGAGTTTAAATTTAGAGATCCAACTGTCTCCTGACATGGTCAAATTTATTCGTAGAAAAGCAGGCATTACATAGTAACCTCCACCAGAATACTAATATTGCAACATGAGAACTACATGATTGCAAAGCACATAATTTCTTGTTAGGATTCAGTTCTCTAAAGACTAAGTACTTCTGGGATTGTTGCTGTCTTTCTCCAGCTGTTGCTTGTCAGCTTGAAAAGCTCTTTTGATCATGACTTTAGATTTGACTTTAGGCTGTTTGCAAACTTAAAGTACCATTAGTGAATTATTGTATTATTGAATAACATTAGTTAAAAAGTTATAAATATTTTTATGTCATTTTGGAATAAAATGTATGTGCTCCAGTTGTCACAAACTGGTGGAACTCAGAAAAGTGTGACCACTATTAAGCTCATATTTTTATGAATAAATATGTCCGATAGTTAAAATTTTCTCATCTAACTGGGGGAGGTGGAAAGAGACATAGTCTCCCCTACTCTTTCCTCTACATAAATCTGACCCACAAGAGAATCCCTACTTAACTGGAATTCCAAGTTATGTTTATTGTGCACCCCAAACTCTCACTAATACTTAGGTCTGGGAAGTCCTAATCTTCTGCAATATTTAGGCAAGACCAAGGGACTTAGCATTATAACTGCACTAGAACACCCTCTTTTTATTAATTATTGTTGCTACTTTTTGTGGCAACAATACTAATTGTTTGTCCTGTCACTGAGGTGAGCACTGAAAAAAACCCACAAACTGACTGATAAACAGTTTTTAATGTGGAATTATATCTTACATTCATTCAAATGTAATGTATAGATCTCTCCTTTTTTGGCGAGAATTAAAGAACAAAAGAAAAAAACATTTCTGGAAAACTATTAAGACAAGATTTGTGGAAGTGTGGGAGACTCACAGGAACGTTTTGTTATCAAGCTCCAGAGTGGAATTACTTTTTCTTCCTGTCTTGCTGTGCAGGAGGATGCCAATAAAGATTTTATCAGGAGCAATATGCCAAATAAGGGTATTTTGAGAAACCACCAGGAGGAAGGGGAAGATCCCAAGAGCAGCACCACCGGTGTTGGGGAGATGGTGCCAATCAGGCTCCTCACTCCTGGCTGCAGGGCACTGCCCCAGACCCGTGCATGAACCAGGCTTTGCCCCAGCTTCTGTCAGGCACCAGAATTGTTCCTGGTCCGTCTGCTGGTGCCTGGGCTGTGCCCAAAACCCAGCTGGGACTGTGTCCCTGGGTCACATCAGTGGCTGGCCTCAGCTCCAGCAGGAGTATCCTCACCATGCTGAGGTTTTGAGCTGATTCTTGTTTGTTTTGAGCCTCAGATGAGGTTGAATGCAGGAGAAATTAGTATTTCAGCAGGGGAAAAGGATGAAAATCCCATTCCTCCTTTAGTGAGGCACAGAAGAAAGAAGGGGTTGGGTTTTGGTTTCTGTCAATGCATATTCTTTTACTTTTCCTATTTTAACAAGTGTCTTTTTAGGGAGGAGGGGACGTTTGGTAACAGAAATAATCATTGCAGATACTAACCCATATTGAAATTATGACGAGTTCATTGTATTTCAGGGTCATGAAATTTCCTGTGGGCTTGGTGTTGTGGTTTGAAGAGTTTCTTTTCCATAATTATGATAAAATATTTTTATTATTTGAGTGAACCTATATGTCTTAGTGGTCTTTCTTTTTACAATGTTATATATAAAAGTACAAAAAAGCATTTATTGAACATTCTAATTTTCTCCTCTCCTTCATTGCCCATTATTTGTTTTGAAAAAATGTGGTTAGTGAGTTGATTTCAGGCAAACTGTCTTATTTTTTTAAGGTAACTAGAAGTCATCCTCCTGGTTTTAAAGGCAGCCAGAAAATTACCCTGAAAAGTTACAGGAACTTAATTGGAGCCATTGTGGCAAGGAGTAAAATTAAATATCTGCAATTTTTTAGAACCAGAGGACTACCTGAGGAATCAATGTGAGTTCTTAAATCTTGGAAACATAATACAGGGTGCTAAAGGTGATTTTATCCTTGCTTTGGATTAATAAATGCTTGTGTTTGATTACAGTTCCAATGAAGGTTTTAGGTCTGTTCCTAAATAAATTAAAGGACTTTTTTTTCTCCATCTGAAAGAGATCTGGTGGGGGGTTGTTACTTTTTTTTTTTTTTTTTTTTTTGGTCTTGTAAAATCCCTTCTGATTAAATCTTCTGATTAAATGTTTATTTTAGGAAGAGAAATTCTGTGTTCTTCATACATAACATAAAGCTGACTCCTTTCTCACAATGTGAAAACCTACTTAAATATGAGTAATTCTGTGAACTTAATGGATTTTTGATTTTTCTAATCATACCTTTCCAGTCTTGGTGTGGTTTTACTTGATCAACTTTTACTTGATTTAAATCCATCCACTTAAAAAACCTTATGAGATGTACTCTTTACTATCAAAAAGCTGCATTTATTGCATGACAGTAAACTGTCCTGAAGAGGAAGCCTTTTCTTAAAACTAATTTAATTTTAAAAAATGAATACAAATGGTTTGCATACAATACAATAGTTTAAAATAGAGAACTCTTATTATAAGTGTGGATTTTATGGGCCTAATCCTGCAAGCCTGTGCCTGCTTAGCTATAATTTAACATGCCTAATTTATATGCTTATTTGTAAGCAAAAGATTAATTTACAGATTTGATACTTGAACTTTGAAATTTTCCCTTTGAAGATTTGAATTATTTCTGACATTTATTTTGTTACTGTCTGGAGTTGCCCTAAAATAATTCCAAACACGTCTCTATCTTTGAAGATTACAAATTATGTTGTAATAGTAGTGGAAACCATTACGAATGTGCCTTTCTTCCTTGAGTGGGTGATCTGTGTGTTATAGAGTGGGAGGGGGTGGTTAAGAATGAAGAAAAACCACTATTCAAATATGATGTATTAATGCAGTTTGCCCAATAAGCATAACTTGGCAAATCAACAGTCCGTGCTTGCTGAGACTTGAATTTCTTTTTTGAACAATGTACGCGTATATATTACATGAAGATCTAGCCACAGAATTTCATAAAAACAGTGTGCAGGTACTGTGGGTTTTGTTTTATGCAGCCATTTTAAAAGGCTGAATTTGAAACAGTGAATATGTGCGTGCTTGTTCTGTGACGTTTGAGCCTTTTATTGCCCTTGGTTTGTGTTCTCTCCCTCAACAGAGATAACTCCACCAGCTCTAAAAAAATGACCTGAAATTATTCTAGCCTACAGAAAATGGAACAAATAATTATATGAGCTATAAAACAAGAGGGAAAAAATGAACAAGTGCCACTAGTAGATATTTTAAAAATACTTTTAAATTACATTCACAAATTGTTGCCAAAATATTCAACGGTGACATTTCTCAGAATGATGATGAAGACTCAAGCTAAACATGACTGTTGAGACTCTCCATGCCTTGCATCCACAATTACTACTGTCTAATTAATCAGTCTTTAATTGGCTGTTGTGATTTCAGAAACATAGTTTTGGATGTCCCACCTTGCACTGAGGATTTGGATCTCTTTTACGGTATTAAAAAGGCATGTAATTATGAAGAAACAACACCAATAGGAGATGCAGCCAATAAAAGCTGGTATATTAATAATAAAGGATTCCTGACTCTGCAGTTTTTAACTCCATCCTCTCTAGAAGTATTAAACAAATATACTACACATCTCTTGGTTCTTATCCCTGGTTTATTTGTTGGAATTTTGGGCCATACAATTTTGGAAGGAAAAATAACTAGCCAGTAATTCACAAGTTATTTCACAGACAGATTTCCATTTTGCCACATGTTTATTTGATATGATTTTATATGGGCATGGAGAAGCTGTGGCATTGTCTGTGTGTGTCACACCCAGCATTATCGCTCATCTTTCCTGGCCCACTTGATACAATTTAGTGCCTTTTGTCTGTTCAGTGTTCACACATTTGTGTTCTAATCCCTGAAGTGACTTCTGGTACAACAAATGCAGCCTTACTTGGGGCACTCCTGAGAAAAATACCAGTCTCAAGTCTGTGGCACATTCTTCTTGCACTTATCCCATCCCAACTTAATATTCTTGTGCCCTGCTCTGTTTATAAGGGACTTTTTTGAATGCAAATACTGTACACAGTGGTGGTCATAACACAGCTTGTGAACCTGGACATGAGTCTTCCCCAGTGCCAGTTGTGAATATATTAGCACCTTTGCTTCCATGGGTTTGGACTGAGGCGTTAAGGAGATGTAAGGACTGCTTCCACTAGTTGCAGATCCTGGGACACAAGCTGAAATTGATGTCCTCTCCATTTCCCTGGCATGTAAACCTCCCCTCAGTGGGAATCAGAGCTCGCTGTTACTGTTTGGCAGGCAGAAGAAATGGGAACTTTCTTGGTTTGCATGCTTTTAGGAAAACAGTTTCTATGTGAGTCTAGGAGATAGACGCAAAGAAAGTACCAAATTTTCTGACTCTTGTAAAAGAAAAAAAGAAATCTTTACTGCTCTATAAACTGAGACACCTTGGCTTGTTAGCACTTTGAGATGGTAAATGGAGAATGGACCCAGAAGAAGTTGCATTCAGGGTGTCAGTACGGAGATAGCAAGGCCAGGTCAGCTGAGGCATTGACCAACCTCCTTCAGTGGAAGGTGTCCCTGCCCACAGCAAGGAGGCTGGAAAAAGATGCTCTTTAAGGTCCCTTCCCAACCCAAAGTATTGTAGGAACTCCACTGGTCCCACAGCGGCCAGTGACCCTGAAGCCCCACTCCTGCTGCCCCCCCATAGCTGAGTAAAATAGCAGAAGCAAACCAGTGCTATCCAAATGGGTTACAAAATTGTTAAAAAGCCAAGTTTGTCTCACAAGAAGCGTTTTAGTTGATACAGTGGAGCACATGAAGGCAACATTATCCGAGAGTTTGGACTGGAATATCAGAGGTACATTCCCTTGATGCTGGATTGCATAAAGAACAATATGAGGCTATAATGGTGCATGGGCACCACTGTCATCACCCCCAGTAATACTCCACCTCCCAAGGACTGACTTCTCTTGGGCTGGGTTCTCAGTTCACTTTGGCATGTGGCTATTAGTGTGCATACAGCTTACAAGAGTTGCTTAGTGTATGGGAAATGCTAGGAATTACCAGCTTTTCCATTTTTCTCCTTCAAAGATTATCAGTCTCTTCCTATTCTGTGCTTCCTGTTCTCACTTGTGTGGCACTAGTCAAGTCACAAGTGTCCTCTAGTCATATAGAAGCCACCTGAGGAAGGATTCTGGAATAAATTTTAACCAGATGCTGGAAGCTTAAGCTCCTGGAAAACTGCCTCTTCCTGTCTCTGTCAGGATCTTTTTAGCCATTGACCTATAAAAAAGTCCTCCATTGTCAGTAACTTCTGGCTTGGCAAATTACCTAAGAGCCTGTCAAGAAAACTTACATCCTACATCAAGCTTGTCTACATCCCAGATGGAATTCTAGTCAGGCATTGACCAGAACTTGCTGTGATCAGAACAAGACAGGGCAGCCCCATTAGGGAGGGGGAGGTGTTTCCAACATAGGCTTCAGAAAGCAGTCAAGACATTTTCCACAAGGCACATCTACAGAAAAATTGAATGGGATGCCAGCTTCCCTCCCTTGGATGTCTGGATTCAGTGGGATACCTGCCTCCCAGATCCTTCTGGAGACAATTCTTTGCTCTTTTCTAGAAGTATTTCAAAAAGATGCCAGGCCCAGAAATTTGAGGAATGTTCAGGATTGTTGAGATTGGAGTTAACGCTACTAAGCCCTGGAGCACAGCTTGAGTGAGTGGCTTAGGTGAAACAAGGAGGAGTATCCAAAGGCAAGACAGTACCAGACCAGCTGGTAAGAAAGTTATCAAACACCCAGGGATTCCATCCCTTCTTTTTCACTCCTATGCCCAGGGTGTGCACCAGGGATGGATGGCCTGGTGTGCCAGCCTGAGAGGCACTGGCTCCATAGGAATGACAAAATTCACAGGGAGCTGGGGTGTGACAGCCTCCGCTTCCCAGAATTTCTGCACAATTTGTAGGCACAGGGAAGTAGAAGGGTACAAAATTTTGCTTTTCCCTCCAAAAACACTTTGTGAGAATATTTTTTTGGTTATCTTGCCTCACCAGTCATGAATTGAAGATCATAAACAGATTGGCAATATAATATCAATAATATCAATATCAGATTGATATTTCTTTTAAATAATGTTAAAAAAAGAATGACAAGAAGGTAAAGTGTACATGATTGTTCTGGTGCAAGACTAGTTATTAAAATGTTGGAGATCCCCTTTGGAAAAGTTTAAGGGCTAGCCTGTTTTTTTTCCCTTGTCTGCTCTCCTCACTCCATAGGGAGCCTGCCAGAATAAAATCAGTCTGGTGATAAACCCCTTCTTCAGCGGTAGCCTGAAACACAGGTGTGAGTCTGGTTACCATGGCAGGAGATGGGCTGATGTCTGGGTGGGATGGAGCTGGGGTTGGTTCATGACTTTCCTGTGCTGACAGCCCCAGGTGTAAGGGATGAAGCTCTGCTGGCTGGGGCCATGTGTGGCTGTCAGGGTCTGAGGCATTGCTCAGCAACTTGACCTCTTACAGTGTGCTGGCATCGCTGCACTCAGAACAAACAAGGAAAGAAATTGTTTAAGAATAAAATGACAAAACCATACATATGTATGCAGTGCTGATTGGCTCTTCAGATGTCAGCCACAGCCAGCTCCCACATAGGTTTTTTCCTTGTTAAATTACATCTCCACAATTGACTTTTTCTGTCCAAACAGGACACCAACCAAATGGGAGAAAGAGAAGGGGAAAAATTGTGTAATCTGGAAATGGCTCTGAACTTTCAGCCAGGCAGCTCTCTGCATGATGCTCTGGGTGTGACACAGGCTGTGGTTGTGCTGCATGTGAAACATTGCCATGTGCAGCATGGCAGTCAGACAGCCAGTGGCTAAACAAAACAGTGAGTCAGGTGAGAGATGTGCCCAAAACAGGGCAGGCTGGAAGGGCTTTGGCAGCGTGTATGAAGGTGCAGTGGCTGCTGCACAGGTTTACATGCCCCACAGTGATTTCTGGAGCAAGGCTGTAAGCTAAACAGTCTGAAAAAGCTTAAGGTGCAATCAGGAAAGCAGGATACTTTAGCCCCAACTGTTGCTAATATGTTGCCTAGCTTACCTGGAGAGATCTGCCCGTTGGTGCTCTCCGCAATGCTTGTGCTTTTAAAAATTCAATTGTCCATTTCATACAATTGAAAACTCTTGAAAGCTACAACTGGGATTGACATACAGTTTTTGGTTTTCAATATCTCTGTAATAAGTACTGAAGAATGAGGAGATTAAAATATTTGCACAGTAGGGGTAAAAGTAAATAAAGTGTTTCTCTAAGTAAGATATCTTTACCTTCTATTATTATCAGGATATCTCAAGTGTCATCCTTTACAAGTATCTTTTTCCCAAGGCTACTTTGAGGGGAAGAAGTAGACTAGAATAGAGTTTTTAAGCTGGAACAGCCCCCTCCGCCCTCCCAATAATTTTTAGCATTAGTTATATGTAGAATTGTTGATACAAGATCTTCTTGGCTGCCGTTTTCTTCTTATGTCCCTATACCTTTCAGCTGAATAAAGATGTCTGTTTCCAGCCTGACAATACTATTGATAGATTGTTTTAGGAAAAGTAAAGTAAAAACGGGCTGGTTGACTTCTGAAAGAAGGAGAAGCACTGAAGAAAAATACTTGTTACAATGGAACTTGTTCACTCTAGGTGCCCACAAGTGGGAGAAAATTGGCATAGCTCACACAAAATATTTTTAATGTTCCAGTTAAAACTTGAAATGATCTGTCAGCTGTATGTCGCAAATATTTGTTCTGGCTTTTGCAGGTATCTGTCAGTGCTGGCAGGGTCTGCCTGTATGTACAAGTGTTAAAAGGTGACCTTCCCTTGCTGTTTGAAGGTGCTTACAGGTTGGGAAAGAGGTACCTGCTTTGGAGCAGCATGGAAATAAGTGGCAAAAGCTTTATGGAAAGTGTTTCATTGTTCAACAGAGTTAGGGCCAAAATAAAAGGTGTGTTGCATATAGTGGAAATATTTGCATGCCGTTTCTTATGTAATTTATTATTTGTTTTGTCCTTTATCAACAAGTAATTTGATTCCTTATCCTTCTTTTTAATAACCAATGAAGATTTTGTTTACTTTTCCTTTCAGTGTCATCTGTGAGACAATCAGTTTTTTTGACCTTGAGTACAGATTGCCTATGAATACAGATTTGCCCATGAATACAGATTGATTTCAGAGGTACATGCTTCTGAATAAAATATGCAAAAAAGTAATATCAGTAGCAAGGCCAAGGCTGAAAGACAGTTTATTTGATTCATAAACTGATAAACTGGTAAGTGTATTGCTAACTGAATCCACTGGCATTTGCCACCGTGATTATTATGCATGTAACTGCTTCATCCAAGTGCCACTGTCAGTCAGTACTGCCATTAAAAATTAACTTGGTGGTGACACACTCAGAACTACCACTAAGTGTCCTCCTGATTGTTTCTCTGACATGGAAAAAGAAGAATGCAGATAAAATTGTCTTTTATCTAATAGGTCATTTGCCTCTTGCCCTGAAGAAAATGACCCATTAGGTAGCAGTAGTGGTCTACATTTTCACAAAGTAGAAGATAATTATGGGGTACAAAGGCTGGTTAGAAACCAGAAGAATTATTTCTGTTACATGTTTATTATCTCTGGTGGAACCTCAAGTCAAGCAGTTCAGAAAACCAAAAACTTCTAAATTCTGCCACTTAGGTATTGAGTAAAACTGATGGTCATAAAGCCCCTGATATTTTTTTAATTAAAGTGAATAATCGTACACCTCAAGATGCCATGTTATTTCAGATGCATTTCTAGAACAAAAGCTGATTGAGCTCAGAATAAAAACCACTTATTGAATAAAAATGCCTTTTTTTGTATTATCTGAAATCATATTGGAGAATTCTGAGTAGGTCTTTAACAAAGAAAGCAGCTTGCAAAAATTGAGAATATATATTTAGTCTCATCTCCAAAACCACAAAGGCCCAACAGTCATTCTGAGTCCCTGTTTTCTGCCTCCTGATTTAGGTGACTGGAACACAGCTCAGATGTTGGGAAAGACATGCCCTGCAATCCTTGTTTAGTGTGACAGATTTGGGCCAACACATTCAGCTGAAACTTGTCAGTCTAGGTAGCCTGCAAAGTTAAATTCTGCATAGACATGTTTACCTTTTTGTTCGCTACAAAACATGTTTGAGGGATTACATCAAATACTGTGCTCTGATAACTGGAGCTGTAGCCGTGCCAGTTTGGAAACTTACACATCAAATTGGTGCTGCTGTGCAAAACTGCAGTGGGTATGAAACTTTCCCTGCAGTTCATCTCTGGCTTCGGCCATGTCTTTCATAGATGCCAGTTTAAAAAGGTCAGATGTGCTGTATATTTCTAGATGTTTTAGTGAGTATTCCTATAGCATCTGGTTAAATTGAGATGGTAACACTGACCTCCTGTTGTATGTATTTAGCTGCAATTGTATGTGCTTCAAAAATGGATTGGGTGACTTTTCATAGTAGTTTAATTCCTTCCAAATGCATCAAAGTTTCCTAATGTGCCATTTTTGTACAGATGTTTCTTTCTGGATACATACTCTTTATTCTTGGAAAGATAGAGTTGGAAAAATATTAAAAAAATTAACTGTGAAGAAGTGGATTGGTTTCTGGATTACCTATTGTCTTCCTAATTAATCTAAAAGTTCCAGACTATAAATCTACACAGGCTACCACTCTGAGAAGTGGTGGCATAGTGATTTGATATGTGATGGTGTAAAGTGCTGACAGTGAAAGCCACATATTCTTCTTTTATAAACTTCAGTGATTCACTTATTAAATAATTTACTTCCATGTAGCACCAAGTCACACTATAATGCAGTAATTTGACACAGATCTGTAAATCTCCTTTCATAGTTAGACCATAACCAATACTCACTGTTTGATTATTACAAAAGCAGTGTCTTTAAAAAAGCCCAGGTTTTACTTTTTCATTTGATAGAATCCTTTTATGTATTCCAAGTTATTGTATAGTTAATTTCTAACCAATCACCAGTATGGAAAACACTCTGTCATAATACTGGTAACATTTCATATGTAGTTGCAGATTATAAAACATTTATAATCTCTACTTTTTTCCATTAGATCTTCTTCCTTTTCAGTGAAAGGATTATATAGGAATTGAACAACTCTAATTTCAACCCTTTTTTGTGCAAAATATAAATGGGATTTTTGTGGTCAGGAGAAAAAATTTCAAAGGCTCAAGAGAATAAATAAGATTGTTAAAACCAAGATTTCCATACCTTAGAACTGAAATCAACTTAAGTCAATTTTAGAAATGTTTAATTGTTGTCAGTACTTTACTGAAGAGAATTTATTTAGAGCCAGGTAATACTTGGCTTATAAGCAAATATATTCTCTAAAGAGTCCTTCCCTGCACACTACATCATCACTGTACTCTCCCTCCTCTTAGCCCAATGTTATCTTTTAAGTACTGCTGCCAAAGGATTTGTATCTTGTTATCTCAAAATTCTGGTTTTGTTGGTTTATATGAACAGCAAGCTGGCTATCATGAAGATGCACAATTCCTTCAAGTTGAGTGAAAGGCACTCAACACCTTGACAGAAGGAGTGGCTTTTATATAAACTTGTGGTTTGTTGTAAATCAGATAATCAACGTGAGAGAGGGAATTATGAAACCTTGCATCCAATCTGATAGGCAAAGCTAGAGAAAACCAAGTATGGTTCACTCCCTGTTTTGGTTTGTTTTTTTTTTTTTTTCAGTACATGGTGCTGTACTAACACCACTCTGTGTAGGAGTTGGGCTTAGGGTTATGTCTGAAATGTCCTACCACAGCTCTGTCCTAACAGAGCAGAACCAAAAATTGCTTGCCCTTTTCTAAATAGCTAAGGTAAAAAGTAGATGACACTATAGCGTGCTTATATTTTTTATCTTCAGATTTGTATTGCCCTGACAAATTATGAAATATTTCATTCATGATCATGTGTGAGTTTGTATGGGTCATCAGGTCTAAGTTTTGCAGAGCTTAAAGGAAGCACAGATGTTGGAATGATGTTTTCTAGCAACTTTTATCTGCCTTTATGTTTCTGAACATTATTCTGTGGGTTTGAAAAATATAGCAAGAAAACATTTTTGTAGACATGCATGCTCTAAATATTTGTTCATGGAAGGGTTTTCTGATCTGCAGAACACTTTTTGGTGGCCTAAAGACAGCTGGATGATCTGGTCAGGCACTGCTCCAGACACTTTGTGCTTACAGTATGGTATCTCATCCAGTTCTGCAGGGTAGACAGGAATCTCGTGGGACTGCAAATGGAAGTAGAGAGTTTTGTATATTCACTGTGATACAACCACATCACAAAAGCACTTGAGAACTTCCATTCTAGTATTAAATATGAGTAATGCTCCCTGTAATGAAATTATAGCCAACCAGGCCTCCTCTCTCAATTTTAAAAAAAAGTGATTAAACAAACCATTACTTTTGCTTATCCACTCTACTCTTAGGATTTTTGGGGGTTTTTGTGTGTTTGTTGGACTTCATCTTCTTCAGTTGTATGACATGGTGCTGTGGTGGTCTGATACCTGAGATATATTTTAAATAGATTTTTTTCCCTAACCTAATTATCAAGGATTTTATTATGTAAGAAAAGCTCCATTTGTTTTTACTGTCATGATTTTGGGTATATCCACATGTAAATGATGTGGAATTTTTAAACAACTTTTCGGGCTTGAAAATTGGTGACAATATAACCCCAGAATTTCTGTAGGCCCTTCATGTATAAGCCCTTCATTTCTGAACCCTTCACTGCAGAAAGAACAAGGAACTGGGAACAGCAAAATTGCTCCAGGACCCCCACTCCTGGGGGGAGGTCACTGCTGTTACAAGGAACTAGAAGAAGTGTTTTGCACCAGTTATACAAAAGAGGTTTCCAGGTAGGGAGGCTTGCTTTGGGGCAAAATGGGTTTATGTCCTTCTGACCCTGAGCTGTAGTCCTTCAAGTCCTTCTCAAACAGGGAAGGTTTTCTCTGACTAGCTTCCTTAAAATAAAGGGTTAGAAATTAGATAATTGCACTGAGAAGAGCTGTAAATGAAAATGGATTTCAGAATTTCAATTCAATCTCATGTACCACAGCTCTTTATAGATTTTAGCTTATTAAGTGAAAACCCAAAGCAGATGCTTTCAGTCTTGGGTATGCCTCAAGATCACAAGCTTCAGTATGAATTCTTGGGAGAAAGATAAGACATCTGCACTAGGCAAAAAATTTGGGTTTTCTTCAGAAGATGTATGTGTGAAGGGTGTGACTAAGTAGCAGACACTTCCAGGAAAGAGAGAGCCACGAATCAGAAAACATGAAGGAAGAATATCTAAAACGTCAAAGACCTGACATCTGTTAGGACATATGAATTGTTTTCTTGTCTTCCATTTCCACCAATACTCTCCTTTCTCAAGCTACTCTGTGTTCTACTTTTGGGAATATAGCGATTAGAAGCATTTGACTATTCAAGGACTTTGATTCAGAAATGAGGAGGGAAAAAAAATTGCCATGAAATAAATTATGATGCTTATTAATGTAAATGTAAATCTGTCATATATTTATATTTTCACTCTTTGTTTCCAGTCTTCTTATTTTTCTTTTTTTTTCCTTTCTTTGAATAGGTTATCTGATACATCCTTATGTAAAAGATTAACAGAATTTTTACTGGTTACTTGAGCAAATTCCTGTTCATTTTTCACTTGATGTGAAGTGCAAACCCTTATAAATAATATTTGTAGGGAGACCATGTCTGCAATTTATACTCAATACTACTCAATAGTAGTCCTTCTCAAATAAGAGAATTTAGAGCAGCAAGGAAGAGGCAGGATGTTGCATCAGCCAACATTTTATGCAACGTCAAATTAAAATAGTTTGAAATCGTTTGAAAATTAGAGCTGCTTGCACTCTCTGAAGACTTGAAAGGCAGGAAAGGTGCTGAGAAAACAGATGTGGTAGGGAAGAGGAAAAAGGGAAAGAGGAAAAGTAGGGATAGGTGGGCAGTTGTAGACCAGTCAACTATCTCTAATTTCCAGATACATTCTGGAATAAAAATTCTAAATACATATATGTACATGAAAGATCAAAATGAGATTAATTATAATCAGCAAGTTGTGTTGAGCCAATATTATTTCTTCTTTGTTAGGATAACATGTCATTTGAACAGAGAGGAAGCTGTAAATTTAATCTGCCTTGGCATTATTGGGGCTTTAAATATTGCTATTTATGACACACTTGTACAGTAAGAGAAATATGACCAATGTATAACTAGCTGGGTGCATGACCTAGAATTCAGATTTCAAACAAACTTGTCACTGAAAACATTATCAAAGATGTAGAAAATGTATTTTGGAAGGGTGTGTTCTGTGCCCCCTCCTATCCATGTATTTCCCATATAATGGAGAGTATGCCATGTTACAGTGAGGGCTATAGTGCGTGCTGGAGGATAAATACTGCAAAAAACCTCAATGAGTTAAGGTAGTTCTGGGAGCAGGAGAAGGAAGATAAGCATTTCAATAGGAAGATGTGAAAGATTTGCACCTAGTAGCAGTGAGCCACTACAAGGCAAAATAGTTGTGAGTATGACTGTAAAGCAGACAATGAATAAACATTGACCTTTTCTGTGCCATCTCTTTCTTTGCTTTTCCCATTACATGTGGACAGTGTATTTTCTTCTCTCCTTCATGACCTTTGCCTTATGGATCTGCCTTTGTACTTTGGACAGCCTCATTCTGTCCTTCATGCTTCAAAAAGATTTTTGCACCTCATTCATTTCCTGTTGTATTCTTTCTTCTTGACTTCAGATAATTGAGGACCTACAACTGATCTCTTTTTAAGTTTCATCTTTTCTTTTTTCTTTTTTAGATGTTTCAATTGCTTAAATTTTGTTGGAGGTGTACTCCTTTTCTGCCAGTGAAATATAATCAGTTCCTTTGAAGTTGTATCTTTTATCTTGGTGTCCCGTACTCCTCTTCTTCGTTTTTTTTTGTTTGTTTGTTTTTTTCCCCAGAAGTGCTAGACTAGCATATAATGGTTCTGCTACTTGACCTACCTATGTAAGCACAGCTGATTCTCCTGGCAGCACTGCTGACCGTTGGAAGTCTTCTCTCACTGCTCTCTTTACCTTCTCTGCCAAACTGTCTTCTCCCTGCAATCATTACCAGATTTTGCTTTTCTTCCCCAACACTAGGACACTGACTTTTTGGACAACTGCAGGGATAACTCTTCTGTCAGGATTCTGGGTCTCCTAACCTTTACTAGGTGACTTTCAAGGTAGCACTTCCAACTACCCTCTGCCAAGGGTGTGATCTCCTGGCACAAGGTAACAGGATATTTCATCCCCCCAGGCTTGCGCTGCCACACATTCAGCCTACATAAATTACCCAACCCATTCTCAGCTATGCTAACTGGCCCAGGCAACCACACTTTGTATTTCCTACATTTAGGGGCTTCCATTCATATTCCTGCATTTCTTTCACTGGGACAGATGCCTGAAGTGTTTTGTAGAACGGCTGTTTTCATTCCCTTGCAAGCTTGTATTTTAAGGAATTTTAAGGACTTATTTTAAGGAATAATCATGCCAGATTACTTTCTCATTTCTAGGCAGAGAGAATAGGCAGATCATCAGTAAAGACACTTCCTGTGAAGAGAGAAAATATTAGTATTAAGGTGCTGTCAAAATACAGCTCTGGAAGAAGACACCTCGAGCATACTCAGGAAAAATAAAAGTTGACAAGAACTGATGCATACAGTTGACATCAAGAGAGCAGAGATCCTTTGGTGCAAAAGGAAGTAAACTGGTTGATTATTGCATACCAAAGAAGGAGAATAGGATTTACTCATGGGTAAATCTAGAGACTGAGCATAATGGGAAAGAGCTAGATAAACTAATGGGTGATTGATATGTGTAATTGGCTTGTCAATAACTTCAGGCTAGATCCTTGAAGATGGCTTCTAACCAAGAGAAAAAAAAAATTTATGTGTTTTAGTATTTAGTCTGTGTTGTGACAGAGATAAATAAAGATTTTTAAAAAAGAAAAAGGTGTGGTAACAATATGAAAATACTCTTGCTAGGAGGTTGTTGAGATGAAATAAAATGGCCAATAGTAGTTTTCAGTCCTGAACTATAGCAAAGATTTTCAATACACTAAAATCTATCTCTCATACTCACTTTTTTCTTTTTTGTTTTTTGATACAAATACCTTTATATCTCCTACATAATTAAAAGCAAGAACAGATTTAGCAAAGCCACAATAATGTATTTGCTGATTCTTTGAAGCTGGGAGTTTAAAAGTAGTTTTCTGGGGAGAGAAGAGATAATTTCTTTGATTTTAATGATTATTTAAAGAATTAACTAGTACCTCCTGGTTATGTTTAGGTTATGCTTTGTCCCCAAGAACTGATAGCTCATCTCAAAATCAATAGTTGCCTAGTGACAAGCAATCATTATATAATTTGATTACTTACAGACAAAATATTGTCTTGGCCTGTAATGATGGTCAGAAGCCTAAAGTTTGATTTTTTTTTGGAGGTTTCAGCAGGATACATGCATTGTTTTTGACATTCCTGTATGCCTCTTGCAAATTTCTTGTTATGCATGGAACAATTTCCATTATGTAATTTGTGTTTTTATTCAAGGGTGGAATAAGGAGGCAGGCTTGGGTTTTCATTTTGTTTTGGCTCTCTTTTTTTTTTTTAATTCACTCATATCATATTTTAAAAAACTTTTTGCAAGAAAAAGTATAATTCCATGCAAGTCGTCTTTGGTGGGAGCTTTGGCTGGATGAGCACCATCAATACTCGCAGAATCAGTGTTGATTCTGTTGAGTTCTTCCATTTCATCTGAGTAGGAGGGTAAGTTCCTTGTAGATGTGATTTTGCTGACTGTGAGCTGCCCCAAAATACTGAAAGAAAATATATCCCAGGTTGAACTAATCCTTTTTTGTGTGCAAGCTCTCATGACAGCAATAAAGTAAATAATAATAACAATGCTTGAGAGAACGTAATAATTTGGATTTGAAGCTTCTGTACTAGTGAAAGCTGACAGAGACAACAAATATCTTTGGAAAATTCCCGCTCCTCATAAATTGAGGCTGTTAGGCTGGATATATTTTTTCTCTTACATTCGTTATGTGTTTTGTTTTCACTTTTAAATTTCGGAAAAACAATTGCCCCTTGTAAAGAATCTAGTTTGCAATAACTCAAATCTGTGAAAGCACAAATGATCAGTCAATAAGAACTCATTTGTTTTGATAAAAACTCATTTCTTTATGATTCTTGTGACTGGTTTTTGCAATATTTTCTTATATTATATAGACATTTTTAAGACTAAAATACTTGTGGCAAGTGTAGGAGGTCTCCACTCTTTCTCCAGGAGCACCCATTTTACTTATTTTGGCTGCACTTTCCTAGGAAGCAGCTGTTGTATTTATTCTCTTTGCCATCATGGAAAGAAAACCAACATCTTACTGCGCTGGAAACATTTCACCAGTTCAGTGGAGGCCTGCAGAGGCTGGGAAAAATGTAAGTAGGACATCCTTCTTCATAAAGTCATACATCTCTCTTATTGATAGTCTTACAGATTTTTTTTTTAACTCGTAAGTTGCAATATCTATTACCAGATGTGGCAGACATCTTATAGACAAAAATAAAACACAGTGTACAAAACTTGCTTTAGTTTATTAATGATGAGTAAGACTAATGGGTGGCATTTTAAGTGCTGCAGATCAACCCTGTTATGCCTGTAATGCCATCACTTTCCTTTTTGTATCTATAAAGCTGCACAACTTGCTGTTTCAGAAACAGGCTTTGTACAAAAAATTGACTTCTTCTGTTGCAGTCTGTATTTTGAGTGCAGTGATGAACATGAACATGGTGGAATTCTGGCCTTTAAAAAAGTTGCTTATTTTGATATGCCATACCAATTAATACGTCATATAAAAATCACATAGAAAACTTCATGTCAAGCAAGGTATTTTCTCACCAGTCAAGCACAATGTAGAGTCCTCTTATAAGGATTTAAGTCTAAAGAATGCCTTTTTCTCCCCCTTGTTCTTGTTTCACTCTGCATTTTCTTCTGCTTAATGAAGGAAATAAAGGACTTCAGAACATGAAGGACCATCAAATAAACATGAGCATTTGGTAAGATGATGTCACCTTCATATTTTATTGATCCATGGAGAGCTGAATTGAAACACAAAGGAAGAAAAGGAAAATCTTCATTATTTCTGTATCTGACATTAGCTATTCTTACTACATTGCAGTGTCACTTTTTATTTCACTCATATGAAAGACATGCTGTAAAAAATTTTTTTGAAACATCTCAGAAAACAACCACAAGAATGAAATATAAATATTATCTTCAGTATTGGTTCTGTTTGTCCTAGAGGTAGACCTTGTGTGGTGCTGCATGCTGCGGGAGAAACCTGGCAAAAGCATCTTTCATCTTCAGGTGTGGTGCATGCAGGAGCTATGGGTGGAAGGTGAATATCAGATTGGCAGAATCAGGGAAGTGCTGGGGAGGGAAAGGAGCCTTCTGGAGTTTTGCTGGTCTCATGAAGAATTGGAGCATTGTGCTTGTCAGTGTGGCAGTTTGGTGTAGAAGCTAGTGCCGAGAAAGGAAATATTTCTTATTTTATAAATCAGAGTGCGAGGTCCTTTTAATCTGTTTAATGGAAGAGTTTATCTTCTTATTCTATAAACCGTAGGGCTGGGGACATGTAAATGTGTAACCAGCGCACGGCAGAACCTTGCCTATGGCTCATGCTCCACGAGAGGGAGCCAGAACTGTCTTTAAAATGTCAGCAGTAAACCCTGTGAGAGAACGCAGCCTAAGCTCTACCCAAGGCGCGGCCTTTGCCTTGTGGCCAAGGCAGCGCTTTACCCCCGGAGCTGCTGCTGCACGGGCTGTGCCCCCTCACATCAGCAGCCAGGCTCGCAGGGCACAGAGGGACATGCTCTGATCCACCCCGGCTGCCACCCCCACCTCCTTCTCCACCTCCTTCTCCTCCTCCTCCTTCTCCTCTTCCTCCTCCTTTTCCTTCTCCTCCTCCTAAGAATTTCTGCTGTGCGAAGACACAAATGCCTCATTGCTGGTAGCCCTGTTGGGATAATGGGCAAAGGATGCTATTCCTTATCTGCATCTGGAGTTTATTATTTGGCTTAGCTGAGGCAATAAATGCAGGAGGCGAACTGGGGGGTGAAACGGGAATCAAAATAAGCAACACCTGGCAGTGCAGTAGAAAGTAAGAATGCTTTTTGGATCATTGAGTTGGATGTGCAAAGCTGTACTTCCTACTGGCTTAAACACAAACAAAACAACAAAGCCTCTAATTAGAGTCCTTCTAGGAATACATGTGCTGCATGGAAAAAGCCCAGACCCTATAAAGTCAGATGGTGGGTGATAATGGATTTCAGAACAACTTGGAGTTTTGAAATTGACTGCAATAAAAGTTAACTGATCTGAAATTAGTGTCAGTGATACTAAAAAATACTATTGCTAAAAGAAACTTCCTTTGGCAAGTAAATGTCCCTTAAGGAGGTCAGCTGGAACTGCTGGTTGAACACAAAGCTTAAACTGAATCCCATGCTGGAAATGTGGAGCTAACTGAGCAAGGCTGTACACTGAGGGGTGTCTGTGAAGAGGCCTTTACAGGAAGGTTTCTGAGTTAACAAGTGTCCAAAATCTGAGACACAGGTCTGCAAGCAGGGAGGCCTATAGGTGCATAAAGAAAATGAAACATTTTGGGAAACTTTTAAATGAACAAAATATAAAAAATGCCTTTGTTTTAAAGTCAACAATTTCAAGCAAGCACAGTGTAATTTTTGCAGGAAAAACTATTGTTTATTGCATCACTGGATTTTACAAAGCAAAAAACTCTGTTCTTCAGGATTTGACAGTCATGTGTGTGAAAGAGAGGCAAACTCCCTCAATAAAGAATCACAGGATGGATCAGGCTGGAAGGGACCACAGTGGTCATCTGGTCCAGCCTCCCTGGTCAAGCAGGGTGAACCCAGAGCACACAACACAGCATTGTGTCCAGACAGTTTCTGAATGTCTCCAGTGAGAGACTCCACAACCTCTCAGGATAAAGTGTTCCAGTGCTTGGTAACCCACACAGTAGAGAAGTTCTTCCTCTCATTCAGGTGGAACTTCCTATGCATCTGTTTCTGCCCATTCCCTCTTGTCCTGTTGCTTGGCACCGCTGAGCGGAGCCTGGCTCCCTCCTCTTGACACCCTTTCCTTCAGTTACTTACAGGCATGGATGAGGTCCCCTCACACAGCTTCTGAGATCCACTGTGTACGTCCAGTCAGTCTTGTTGGCCTGAGCCTGGTCTGATGGATATGACTACCACAGCTGAGGGGCACTAATAGCTGGTTAAACGAGTGAATGAAAAATTTTGTCTCAAAATTGTGTCTTCCTCATGCTGTAGTGGGGGTTGTGGGAGAAGGGTGAAGCACTAGGCAGTATCTTCTTTGTTTGGCACCTAAAAACGTCATTTGACATATATAAAACTGACCAAATCATAACCAGAATTTGAATTTAGTGACTTTGTTTTCCAAGGCCAAAACACTTTTTTTGTTCGAAAGCTTCTCATGAATGTTATTGCTTATCTCTCCACCACTTTGCCCTTTGGCCTGCTAGAAGCAGACAAATACTGAAACATGATACCCATGAAGATTATGCAAACAAAGAGAATATTTACATGTAGAGAATAATATTGACATTTGCATCTGCCTTACAGTGTCCCCTCAAATTACACCGAGCAAGAATATTTCCAGGCTTCTTTGTTAAATTTGTATGCTGTATGAATTATGACTGATTCTTAAAAAAAAAAAAAAAAAGTGAATTTCTAGTAAGATACCAAGTCATGTGTTGTTGAAACTTATAGTCAACTTATGGTTGACAGCTAATGCAAGCAACTGGAAGACCAAACAGATCCAAAACACATTTAAAATATCTCGTGCCCAGCAACTGGAAGTGCACTCAGATTTTTCTTCAGCCAGGTTATTTAATTGAAAGCAGTTCTTAAGAGTAATTTATCCTCTTTTCAATGTTAGCAATCATATGACAAAATAGTTGCCTGGGAAGAAATATCTCTGAGAAGCATATGAGTGGGGTTTTTTTTAAGATTGTTGTTATATAAATATTACAAAATCTAAAGCTAACAATTCCAATAAAAAATAGCTTTCTCCCATTTGTTCTCCTTTCTTGTTTTTTTAGTTCATTAAAAAAGGGCAAAAAAACCCCTTAGGACGTCAAGGGTTAGCAAATATACTGGTGCACTTGCTGTCTTCTATTTTTTTTTTTTTTTAAGTGACAAAGGCAAAACAGAGGCTGTGTTGACCTTTATGAAAGAAGAGATCCATGGGGAAGGAAGGTTTCTTTCTGACAGACAGGAAGCTATGCAATTCAACCATTAAAGGTAGTGAAGGAGGATGTTTAAGTCATCTGTTATCCCAGGGATTCAAAAGCAACCTCAGGCTGTTGTTTCTCTAAGGCTAAAAGTGTCCTTACCCAGAACATCTCGTTTACAGAAACTATTAAATACTCCAATGCACTCAGTTTAATCACATAAACTATCTGTTAGTGTTTCAAGGTAATATTTTTAAAATATTTATTGTTTTGCTTTCAGTATTTATTTTTCTCACTGTGCCCATAATCCCAAATTTCACATTCTGATTATTATACTACATGACTCTCCGTGTCTTCTCTATATTACAAGGCTCTCTGTTAATCAGTTGCTTATGCAAAATGTGTAAGTACTCAATGCATATCTAGATATAAAAATAGTTGTGGATAATCAATATTTACTAAAGCTAAGAGTGAAAATTAGAAATCTCTGATCAGGATAGGTGTAATCATAGTACAGACAATAGTACTAAAGCTCATTATGTAAACACAAATGGTTGTACTATAAGATAGATAGGTGGTTAACCTGTGAAATTAAGGAAACTCAGACTCAGCATGGTACACATTCATTTAGAGAAAAAGAAAATACATATAATGTAAAAAAGACATCCTGGCTTCAGTGATCCAGAGTCGTAGTTACCTGTTAACAGCAGTCTATATTTGTTGGTTTTCCTACAATAGATAGCATGGCTACATATTTTCTCTTTTGTTTGTTAAAACTTCTCTTATAAAGGCAGCCAAAACCGTTGTTGAAAAACGTTATTATTAAAAACAGTACTGTGGCTTCATGTGGGCAGTGTTCTCATTCAGTGGAATTTGAATGAAGCTCATGAAAAACTACAGGGGAAAGAAGAGCTATATAAGAAAATGCAAACTGTCGATATAAGAGCTGAATCATTGCAAAAGTGAAATTGCTATGTCACAATACCCAGCACAGTGGATAATGAGCAGAATACAGTGGAAGAAAGGTAGCCTGTCTCTCCCACGCTGACTCTGTAACCTAACTAAGTGCATTCTGCTGTGAAACTGAAGTGTAGAGGTAAAGATAAGTCCAGCTAAGCAATTTAAGTTAAAGCATTTTGGTACAGATTTTTGTGATGTCTGTAGAGCCTCTCATGTGTCACACATCCAGGAAGGGAGCTCATTCTACTTCACATGTTGTGACTTCTCCATGCTGTGCAGTGAGGGACAGGGTAGGTGGGACACACTGTCCCCTCCCCTGCAGTGGGGTTCCACAGCGTGTGGATCTCCTCACCCCCCCATGCTGCTCCTGGCTGGGGTGAGAATGTGGCAGCTGGATATTGCAGAGTGCTGTGAAGTGTTGATGTTCTGATGGCTGGATAGTATCCCCAAGTGATGGCGACCCACAAAAAAGTTCTAAAATAAGACCTCTGTAACCTCTGCCATGCACTTTGGTCTCCCTCTGGGAATTTTCACTGGAACAGGACAAACTACTAATGAACATTGCTATAACAAATGGAACTGCAATATGTGCTAATGGTGTTGATACAACTGGAAGCTTTCCAGAATTATTGCTCTTTATCCACATGGCATGAAAGCGTATGAAAACTAAATACAGGTAATAACACTGAGCACTAGTCAACTGAAAAATTTAAAGGAACAATTGGATACACTTGAAATTTTAAAAAATCTGCATGGAATATGAAAAGAGTAAGGAAAAAAGCTTTCACCTAAAAGGATGTTAGAAAATACAAACTGTTTTGGAATTTATATACAATACCTCAAGAGACTGCTTTGATAGACTCAGGAATAAAAGAGGACTAATATGCAAAAAATACAAAAAAACACAATGAAAACTGAAGCTGTCTTGGATTCATTGATGTACATAAAATAATTTTTATAAAAATGCATGGTTTCAAATAGATTTCCCAATAAATATTCCCTAGAAAACTCAAAAGTACATATTCATTGAATAACATCTTAGGTAGGATGACATTTGTTAATGATTAGTGAGAAAATCTAAGGCTAAAAAATTCATATTTACCAATGCATGCAAAAAAAAAAAAAAAAGCCTGTAAAGATGTATAAAATTGTTTCATATCTTTGTTTGGAAATATGTTTCTCTGTTTTAGATGCTTACTGCAAATGAAGAAAAATATTCTAATGAAGTGAAAATACATGATGGCTCAACTGAATCCTTGGTGTAAGGCTCTCCTTTGAGTTCTTGACTGTGGGGCAGATGTTTGCAGGCTGAAATTATTCTTGCAGAGGTTTGAAAGTCAGGTGAATCTTGATTTCCATGCAGAATTCAGCTCAGATGTAATTATATTAAATGCCACATAATGTATATACATTCATTTCTACATGCTTTTTAAAGAATAATGTAGCATATACTTTGTTTCAAGTGAACATTTACTTAACAAGAATAGATAGTAATGTGAGCATGACATGCTGATTTATCTGGCAGCATGAAATTAGCTTTATGCTACAGTATTTTATGTGTGCTGAATCAGAAAAAAGTTGTAATAGCTTGAGGGATTTGCATCTGACAGGGGTACTTTCCTGTTTGTGTTCTTGAATATTAACATCCTATTTTAATTAAATGCTGTCCAAGATTTATTTTACTCTTTTTGAGAGTAGTTGAAAAATGAAAGATGAAAGAAGGAAGGTAGCTTTGTGTTATTTTAGAGTGTTTATTACTTTTGATGTACTTTTTTTAAAAAAAAGAAATTATAAAAGTTAATTTGAATTAAAAACATTGAAAGAAGAAAGGAGAAAAGTATATACACAGCATTTGCAGTAATAATTTGTTCAGAACGTGTTGTGCTTGCCTGAGAAAGGATTTGTCTAATTACTGAAAAATAGCCTACTAAATCTGTGATTTTAACATTATAACTTTGCATAATGAAAGGTAGTAGACCATGTAAACATCTTGTTTGGCAGAGTTTTCACATTTGTTTTTCACAATTACATTTTGCATTTTGGTTACCAGAGGCTCAGGAACAAAGCCTTCTTTCACTTTTCAAAGGAGCCTGTCCACAGTTGCATGTTGTTGATTTGGCATAAGTTTTAGCACTTCTAAAACTTGCTAGAAAGCCACTGAATTTTAAAAAAAAAAAAAAAAAAAAAAAAAAAAGAAGGAAGTGGAAGTATGTAATTGCTTCATGTTTCAGTGCCTTCTCTTTTCTGGATCTTTTGTCCTGAAAGGCAAAACAATTACTGGCAGCACTAGAGACTGACCACTCCCTGTAGCACAGAGGATGTGGATGTGTATGCACACACACAGTTTTTCACACTGGACCACAACTTCTGGCTGCAGCTAGGGAATTAAATGTAAACTCTTTCGGTTTCAGTTTTGTCTTGTCTGTTATGCATTGGAAAAGACTTTGGGTCACTGTCCCAATGGACTGCCTCAGTCCTTATCTCACAGGTAAATAGGAAGCAATTGCACAGGATAAGCCAGACTGTTTACTCAGCAGCACAGAGAGCTTTACCTGGAACTATGCCTTATGGATGTGGAATGACTTCTTCCCTTTGCTCAGCCCCTGAAGGTAATACTTTGCTAGCTGCCCACGTCAAAGCATTTGAGATTCTTACAGCAGCAGTGGGAAATGATGTGGAGGCACAGCAGGACCCTCGAGAGGGAAGCCAGCTGGGAGAGGCACCCCTGGGGAGATGAGGGTTTCCCAGGCCTCACTGCCTCCCAGACTGTGCTACCCTCTCCCTGCCAGGGCTGTCCCCCTTGCCAGAGAGTGGAGGGGAAGGTTGTGTTAGCATCTCTTGCAAAGCTGGAAAAGCCATGACTGGTACATAAATCCAGGCACCAGGAATCAGCCCACTGGGGTAGGGAAGAGCTTGATTTCATATTTCTCCAGATCTCTCCACAACTGGACATTCCATCAGCTTTCTTTGCTGTGATTTCCTTTTCCTTCTTATCTTTTTATTATTATTATTATTTGTCCAGCTGTTCCACTTCTTGGACCCATGATATATCTGAAGTCAAAATAACAAGTGTGAGATAAAATAGGTTTGTCTATTCTAGAATACATTCAAGGTGATGAAAGGTTTGGGATTTGTTTTCGAGATGGTCATGATAGCTCTTGAGTTAGGGAATCATGTCATTTCAGGTGTTTCAATCTCCAGAGCCAGAGAAAACCAGATTTTTCTTCTCTTCAAGGGCAGTGGAACTGGATCACATTGCCCAAAACTGCAGATAACAGGTGATATTTTGCAATGGAGTACTTATGTAAAAGACATGTCCTAAAAATCTTTCAGCCCTCAGGAAAATTAATGCTTCATGTGAGGAGAATTTTTCAAATTTTATATTGTTGTGAAGAATTTGACATAGATTACCAGAATGGCACATATTTTTTTATAACAAAATGTAATCATGTGCTGTTTAAAGTGGCCTGTCTACACTCCAGTGAGCTGGAAGGTGAAAAAGTAAGGCCTTTTACTGTGACTATGAAAGATGCTTCTAGGTTCTGAATGGGAGAGAAAGCATGTGTCCCCTCTGAGCCTTTCAAACTGTATTAAAATTCCTAGATTTGTCTAGACTTTTGCTCTGTAAACCCCATGATTCATACATTTTCAGGTGGGTCTGCTTGCAAGGAGCAAGCCTTATTTAGGGCACTCTTCTCTCCATACAGTTAAAAATGAGTCCCTGGTCAGAAGAGTGTTGGCAGCGCAGGTCACTTGCACAAAACCCAAGGTGTCTAGTCCACAGCTTCCTCAGAGCCCTTTGTTTTGGTTCTATAAAAGAGGGTCCCACCAGCAACACTGTTTAGCTACAGAGCTACATTCTAAAGCAGTACAAAGTACTGTTCCATGGGCTACAACAGTTGTTTTATTCAACTGGGCTTCCAGTATATTTTCAGGCTCACAAGGCTGGGGATGAATACTTAACTGCTGCAGAAAATGACAATGAATTTTTGCATGTTCATTTCTACAGTGTTGGTCTTTAATTCTGACCGGGCAGTCTTTGGCTGAACATTCTCACCCTAATCCTAGCTCTCAGGAAAGAAAGAGCAGTTTCAGCACTGTATACATAGGGGTTATAGACCAGGGCTGGCTGTGCAGCCATTTCAGGAATAGGAACCACAGTTGTGAGTATATTACCTTTTATGCTTCCCAGCAGCAAATTCACTGATTGTTTCCAGAGACCTCCTGAGAAACAAGTTTCCAAGTGACTTGTGATTTAGGTCCAATATTCCATTATGCAGAAAAGCAATTTTCAACTTTTTTTTTTCTGCTTTTTTGTTTTTTGAATTTTTAACTGGAGGCATTTCACAAGTTGTCCTATATGGTATTCCTCTGACATTGCCTTGAGAGCTGTTTTTCCTTGAGTGTCTGCTGGAAATAAGGAGCCATGATTTCCAGCATGTACTTGACAAAACCTGTAGCTCTGGAGGACTGGGCAGCTTTGTCATAGTAGCTGACTACGTAATTGTGCCTCTGATCAGCTCAGCTTCACCCATGTTAAAAGGCTGCTTCCCTGCCTGGGCAAGGGGGGATTTCTTCCCTCCCAGAGCTACCTGGAGGGGTGTGGCTGGACCTTGGGGTCAGGTCAGACAGCCTCATGCTTCTGAAGCTGGAGTCCCACCTGTGCCTGGCCACAGGGGCTTGCTGTACAAGGTGGGCTGTCAAACTGTCATTTTATACAGTCACACAATGGTTCAGGCTGGAAGGGAGCTTTAAGTTCATGTGGTTCCAACCCTCCTGCTATGGGCATGGAACCCATGGAACCCATTCCCCAGATGGAGATAGGTTTGTTCTCATGTGGTCAATCTTTTTCTAGTAACTGCTGCCAAAGAGTCTGTGATCTGGAGAATGCAGGATTCTCTCAATCTATTTATTAGTTAAAAAAAATACCCAAACAGCATGGGAAATCCTGGCGAGGTTTCTGGCACATCTGGTTCCATGATTCAGCATTTCATAAATAAGTAGTTATTTAAGTCTCTTTTGTCCTTTGTCCAGCAATACCGATGTTTTATTAGCAAATGGTGAACTGTCTTTCTTTCTGTTGACTTTCAGCTGAGGCCAAGGAATTTGCATGAATGTTACTATTTCTGGCACGCCTAGAGACTTTTCTGGTATTGTCAAGAACAGAGTGTTTTAGAGAAATGCACAGCCAAAGATGATTGAAGATCTGTGCACACAATGTGTTAAATTTGTTAGCAATTAATTTATTAATGAAACTCACAAGAAATATAGGAAGCCTCTTAGGGTATACTACTAGAAATCCCATAGGTATTTAAATTTCTTGAACACTTTGCTATGTGAACAGAATTTTCATTAAAATACATGCCTTTTTGTGCTGGTAATTCAGTCTGAAAAGCAAACTGCAGGTTTTTGGTTTTTTGTCCTCTATTCATACATGCCCTTGAAGTATTTTTGGCAGCAATACCTGGAAGACAGTCACTCCACCAGTATCTGATTCTCAGTGCTGCATGGCAGAGAATGGGGGGTGCTTATGGTGACTTAATGGCAGCATTGGAGCAGATGCTGTCACATCTCCCAGCTAAGGGAGCAAGTAATTCCTGCTACTCACATGGTCCCTCTGATTAAGTGCTTCTTGCTGCTTTCAGGAAGCCATTTGCTGCCCTGCAGTGTTCACTAATTCACATACACTTTGTGCATCTCCATTTCATTTGTCTCTTCCCCACCCAGCCTGCTGTGCACCCTAATATGGAAGAGCAGACTTAACCTCACAGTGATCTGTTATGGCCCAGTATTTCAGAGACAGAGGCCAAGACTGTTGCTTATTCTGATAATTTTAGTAACAATACACTACAGAAAGGTTACCTAGTTTTTCAGCTTTAGATTGATCTCGATTAAGAAAAAATAACTTCCAGTGTTGTGATTAGAACAGTCCTCAGCTTCTTTTAGCACAAACAGGGTTAAATATTGAAGGGACATGCTTTTCATTTTCTATCATGGAAGTACAAGTGGTTACAGTGATGACTGTGTAGCTCAGGAGGTGAAAAATGACCAACCAGTGATGAGCAAACACTGGCAGAAAACATAAAAGCAGACACATAATTCACAGGCCAGACAGCAAGAGATAAGACACTGCATACGAATAAGAATATGTGGGTGTAAGAGCAAGCAAGTGCTGAAGAAGAGGATCTGACTGCTTCACTGAAATTGCAATTACACAGAAAGCTCTTCTGACTGCATTTCATCAGTAAATACTACCCAGTGGCATAAAACTGGTAAAAAACCCCAAAGAACTGCATGAAAATGGCAGGCTTGCTTCCAGCAAAATAAATTACAATGAGTTAAATATACCAATATATAACATCTGCCTTGCAAATAACCCACTTTGTTCTTGTTTCTTCTGAGAATATTTAATTTTGGCTCAGACTTAGATGCTTTATTCTGCTTTCAGCAGACCATTTGAACAAGACTGTGCATTCTGGATATCAATCACCTAGATATGTTGGATGAATGAACATATCTTAAATCAAGCAAAAATTGTGCTTCTTCCATTAATTAATAAATTTCTTTTATTAATATCTGTTTTAAAAAAATCACTGAAAAACAGAATACTGATATTTCTTGGTTTTCATTAATACCCTATGCTGTAATAAAATATAAGACTGTGTAATAAAATATAAGAATGAATACATTTGGTAAAAGATCTTTAAGGGCTGTCACTGCAGGTATGACCTGAAATAAGAGCATTATCCTAGGTTCTCAGGGCAGTTTTGATGGCTGCAGAGAAGAAAGTGAAGATACTCCTTCCAAAGCTGTGTGAGGAAGAGGATGGGACCCAAAATGAAGAGAAATTTTTTCACCAATCAAGAGCTTCAACATTTTAAATTAATCTTTTTTTAAAACTTTTTTCTTTTTTTTTTCACCAAGTTCATAATGCCAGGTTTTAAGGCTATGGTAATATCTGTGGTTCTGTGGCTTGGGATCAGCCTGTGAAGGCAGTTGTGAACCTCAGCTTCTCCTGCAGGATCAGAACTAAAGCCTAAAAGAGTCCCTGACTGTCAGGGGTCCTGGATGTGGGGAGAACCTCCCTCCTCTCCTGGCAAATGCTGGCTGTTCCCAATTGTGCCAGGTTCAAGCTGACTGGATTTTCAGAAGTAACAAACTCAGGTTATACTTGATCCCCTTAGAAGAATTTTAGATCCAGACCATCAAGGATTCAGTTTTCACCTCAGCTAGTATTTCTACCATTGATTTTGGTATTGCATGTCCATACTGCCCTATTTCTTTCAGTAATGGCTGTTATTTCCTTGTGAATGTATTAAGTTTTTTAAAGATCTAAAAATATATATTTATTATGGATTAAGAATACTTGTTCTCCCAAAGTCACAAATGGACAAGCAAAGCTTTTTATTTTCATGCCCCAAGCATTCAATGAAGGACAACTTATGATTAAAATGCATAAACATTTTTCATTGTTCCAATTGCTGAGCTCTGGGTCACTTCACTAAGTTTGTGGAAGTAGCTGATTACACTCTAGATTCTTAAAGCCAGAGTGGATTTCCTGCTTATCTGTTTATTTTAACTGCCTTTAATGATCCAGCACATATGGCCTAATGCAGTAATTCTGGGTTACAAGCCGTCTTAGGTTTTTTGCTGGAGAAAGATTCAATTACTCTGGCTGTTTCACTCAGCCCTTATTAAACTTGGCTGGAGTTTTCTACTGTCTTTCAGAAAAAATCGAACTCCTTCAGTGGAGGCTTCTCCATGCTTTTGCAAGTTTCAGGATGACCCATGGGAATATTTAGCTCCACGGGCTTCATTTGTGTATCTAAGGAACAGTACCAATCAGTGCATACTCAAATGTACTTCTTTGAAGGTTTTAAAAATTTATTATTGTTGTTCTTCTCCTTCTTCTTCCCAGCTGGTGATACTGACATTGTCTGGATCTGATACTTACATTGTCTGGATCTGACAAAAAACCCCCACTTGTAACAAGCTTTCCATCCAGAAGTCTCACGGTTCAGTTCTCCAAATTATGTGCCTGAACTATTCAATTTTTAGTACTGTGTCTAACATTAGATTTTAAACATTATTTGTAAATCAGGCAAAAGTGACTGAACGAAATATAAATATAGTTTATAAAGATAGGAGTCTCCATCAGGATCTGCTATTCTGGCATTAAACAAAAATAATCAAGCTCCTAACCGAATTTATTCTGCTCAGCTGGATTTATTTTAATATTATACAGCCTGAAATATTTGTCAATTTTTCAGTTAATTTTTTGTAATCTGTACTATTTCCATTATGTTTTGAGGATGGGGCTTCATTAAATATACCTAATATTTTGCTTTTGCATGATATCTGTGCAAAACCTAGATTATCTCTTAATGTGACAGAGTTGTAGTTCATATTCACATGGAAAACAATGTGGGCAGTTAAATGGGAAGTGCATATTATGTAACCAAACTACTGGGTTAAAGGACATTTATAGCTTCATTTTCCCATGCTTGCATAGGCAATGAGAGAAGGGAAGTAATTTTCTAAGTAGATTCATACTGATGTGATTAGGTGTGAGATACTGCAGATGTATGTAGGAAATGGGCTTGTGTGTGGGACTGGTTATCCAGTCAAATTTCTCTTTCTGCTTGTGGAATATTGAGGCTGTAGGTGAGCAGGCATGTTTTGCACCTGCAGTTTGAGAATCCAGGTCAGAATATGGGAGTGAAGTCCATATTGACACCAAAATATCAAGTGATACTGTATCCTCTGTTCTCTTTATCTTCCAGAACACTTGGTTCAATCTACCACAAATAATTAAGCACTCCCTTGGAAAGAATTATCAGCATTGTTATCATATTTTGATAATGAAATTATAGTATTCAGATGAGAAAAACTAAACATTTTTTATAATTAAGAGGAAACTTGATATGATGGAATAAACAAAAGCTGTTAAACTAATTGCAAACTGGAATATATGTTTGACAGTATGAAAATTACAAGTGAAATGCAATTAGTGACTGGAATAGTAACAATCTGATTTTACTCACTATGCAAAATTTAATTTCCTATCTTGTTAATAATAAACCTCATAAACAAGCCAGCAGCTAGATTGATATGATTAATCAGTTTTTATTAATATGCTGGTGGTGGGTGACCAGTTTTAGGCAATGAACATAGAAAATGTGTAGAATTGAAAATGAAAAGGATCCATCTTATTTGATACAAATGAAGAGTATTTTTTTTTTCTTAGCAAGGTAAAAAAGCCTTGTGGAGGTCACTGGAGAGGAACTGCATTGCAATTAGCCCTGGCAGTACCCCTGTGGCCAGTGTCATGATCTCCAGTGCTCCATCCGCAAAGCCTCTGATGCTGATTCTTCAGCTGTGCACCATTTTATCAGGGAGCTCCAGGTGCCTCTACACCCCATCAGCAGGGCTGCTGTGTCACCATGCTGAGAGTGTCCCTCTGCTGACTCACAGCTGCCCTTTCAAAAACTGTTCCACAAGGAACAAATCCGAAGAGAAAAATGTTTGGGTTTTTTTATTGGTTTTTTTTTGGGTTTTTTTGGGTTTTTTTTTTAACCCAAGCCAAATAGTCCCAACTGTGGGCTCTGGTCAGAGTGAAATTCCAGAAAGGGGCATTTGGAATGGTTACCTTTACAAAGCCATTCTGACAGTGGAATCATAGATTAAGTTGAGATAGAACCTCAGGATCACCAAATCCAACAATTAACCCAGCACTGCCAAGTCCAGCACTCAACCGTGTCCCTAAGTTCCATGTCTACATGTCTTTTAAATACCTCTAGGGGTAATAATATCATTGCATGGTCATTTGAAACATTACCTGAAATTATACTTCATTAACTCTTAACTCCACTAATTACTGATGTGTAGTATAAATAATATGAGTTTCTATGACTATGATTAAATTGATTTTTACGTGTAAATATTCTGAAATACTTATGTAATTTATGTAATTTATGTATTTAAGTAATATTAATATTCTGAATAGTCTCTTAAATCCCATATTTATTTCTACTTGTAAGTTTGATAAAATAATAGGGTTTTTTTCTCTGCTTTGGACTATTGGAATGTTTTAAGAGAAAATGCATCACCAGGATTTACCATGCTGGAGTCTTGTGGGACACACAATTATGGTATTACCAGAAGAGATACCATTTATGTTTTCCACATACTACTAAAAAGCTTTCCAACAAAACATATTGTCATTGTACAAGCAAGTGGCCTTAGCTTTTCTGACAGCTCTCCTAGAATGACATTATAAACTTAAGACATTGTAGTACAAGCACTTAATCTAAAAGCAACAAGATGTTGCAGCAAGGAAAAGGCTGCAAGATTTCTGCTTTTTCTATTTCCCACAGACTGATGCCTTTCATTATCAGGGAAAGCTGACTTAAGTGTGAATTCTTAATTAATACTGCAAGTCATCTTGGAGCATTTCCCAGTGTTTCACCCATTTTATTTGGAACCCTAATCATGATCAGTCAATATATATGAGTTTCAGTCCAAGCCATCTTCACCAAAAGGCCATTTAATAATTTTGCTCTATTAAATAGAATTTTAAGAAAAAGATGCACTCCCTATGGCATACTTCCACGTAAACAAAGCCCTAATAAAGTGAAAGAGGGAGAACAAAGGCAGCTGGTAAGGTTCAGGATGCAGAGTTGATCTGCTTTCTGGTGCCTAAGGCCTGACTGCTCTCTTGTATAACTGACTTTATGGACTCCTGGGCTAAATGTAGGGCCTGACTACACTTAATGAACCTTAGAATGCAATCAAAAAGACAAATATGATATGTCTGAAAATATGAAGATTTTTTTCTTCCTTGAAGACCTTTGGGGACTCTTCCAGTCTTTGGAGTCCTCTTCTTCATGTAGATCAAAGCACTATTGTATCCAGCAGTGTTTGCCACTGAAGCTGTGTTCCAACCTAATATTGAAACCACAAAAGTCTGAGTAATCACCCTGTTTTATTCTTCACATCCACCAATGTCTCTACTATGGCATCATTGAGGGAAAAGGAAACAATATTCTAAAGACACTAACATAGGTTAGTTTAACTTAATCTCTGGTGTCAACCTACAGTACTTGTCAGAAAAATATATTAATATGGGACTTTACTGTTCTCAGAGTAGTCTTTGTCAGGAGTTTGGAATGTCTGAAATAATAAAAGAAATAAAATGTCTGAGATAATTAAAGGATCCTTAGAAGTGTACTTCTGTGTTCTGATCTTTCTTCATATTTTAGAGCTCTTCTGAAAAAAAAAAAAAAATCAGCATACCCTTCTGAAAAAGATCTGAAAAACTAGTCACACTTAACCATATTTCTTCTCTTGTAAACTACCCCCTGGCTGTAGTTGACACTGTACTCGTTGGATTTTGCAGATTGGCTATGAAACATTGATCAGTATCTATGGACCTATTTTACAAAATTTCAGCAAGGAAAATAACAGCATATTTGCATTGAAAAAGACCTATTACATTCCCTTTTCTACCTCCTATAAACAAACACAAGTTCATTTCTACAGTGCACTATCTGCTTGCTCCATAAATTTTTTGCTTAAAAATCTAATGCTCTACATCTCTGAGAAAACTGCAGCAGAGAGACACTTTTTCCTCACATATTTTCCTGAGTAAAATAGTCTTCCTAATCAGCTGTGAACGTTGATATACTGTTCTACCTTACCATCTTCTGTTTCTGTTCTTTGCAAGGAGCAAGGGGTTTTTACAAAACTTTTCCTGTTAGTAACTATTTTCAACTCTTACCTGTGTGGTCCCCAATGACAGTGGAAATATGGACTCCATTTTTTATCTACTTTTCATATATATATTTTTAAGAAACACAGTACAACTATAATTTCATAGTCACAAAAATGTCTGTAATATGACACAAGTATTATGAGCGCAGCTTTTTAAGCAACCCACACATGCATATTCCAGTTTCTTCTAAATGCAGAAATACTTGTTTCTGCCAAACTACACTTTCTTTGTGTGTGATACTGATGATTCCATAGAGTAATTTATCCAGCTTTCTCTAATCATTTTCACATGTTCATACAAATATACTTGCCCCAAGTGCTGTTCTTGGGGTTCATCATGTCTGGGTTCATACGTGTTGGCAATAAACTGAAATTTCACTGCTTCTGGAGACTTTGATCAGGTTTTTTAGTGATTTGCAGTGATCTTCCCTCTATAGGTGTATAGAAGCGGTGTGAAAATGGGTCTACAAATTGTCTTTTTAATCAAATGGATTGATGGTTCATCGATCTGAAATTATAGATAGGTGTAAGCATGCTAATGTAAGAAAAATTTGACAAATTTTGAATATCTAAGAACAGTAATTTTTGTTAGACATGTCTTTGTTTACAAATAAAAAATGGTCTTTAAATCTTAAGGGATTAAACACTCCAAGTTTCTGCCTTTATTGATTTCATTTATAGTCTCTCTGCCATATGCTTTGAAATACTGAGCTGCAGCAATTGCAGAGTAACTGTGTCACAGAAAGAGCACTCGCTGAGCCTGATTTCCCAGAATGGTTGTAGGCAAAAGTCTTTCTTATTTGCACAAATAGATTTTATGCCTGTGAGCACAAACTGTACCCTAATGTGACCACAGAGGCAGCATTCAGTAGTGCCAATCAGTACAGCACTACACAAGCATTCAGAGAGCAAATGAATGTGTGCTAAGGTCTGACACTGACACCAGATGGATTTCAGGGGAAGTTTACAAATTTACAGACTGTGGACCAAATATTTTAGGCTTTGGAGAAGAATATTTTGGGGCCCCGCTCCAGGTTTGGTTTCATCTGAAACTGAAGAAATTTCATGTGGATGTTCAGAGCCTGGTCCCTGTGTGAATCGAACTGGTAAATGAGGGTGATCAGAAAATTCATCTCAGAGGTACACTCCTGAATTGAAGTAAGACTGAAATTTAGGACATCCAGAGCTAGTCAAGCATCCAATTGTTCTCTTCAGCATACTTGTCACACCCTATTCAGGAACATAATGAGTCACAAAAGCAAAATATTCCAATGCCTGTTTGCTTTACTTTGCCATATGTAGAGTTTGGAGGTTTTTGTTTTTGCTAATGGACTGGCTTTTGTGGTTTTTTTAATTACAGATTCTCCAGTGTCTTGTCTTATCTAGAAGAAAAGGGAGATGCCCTAGGGGACCTAGATTGCTATTGTGATCAGCCAAATTTCTGGATGAGTGCTTTGAAAAATTGCTCTTCCTTTGCTAAAACAATGGGTATATTCCTCAGCAATATTATGCAATCCATCAATTCTGTATAAGTTTATAGATTGAAAAGAAGGTTAGAGTGAAGGAGCAAACAGAAGAGGAGGACTCTAACTAGGCAATAAACGTTATTAAATCCCTTTAGTTCTCAGTTTGAATTGTACTGTGTGAGAAGTGTCATTTAGTCACACATGCACTGTCAGAGCACCCTCAGGGAGCATCAGTCTGGCATTGAAAGTTACCTTAGCAATTCTGCTCTGAGACAGGAAGAAAAGGCTGAACCAGATGGGGAACGTAAAGCCTTTGCCAAATCATCACCAACTTCAGAGGATTTTTTTGTAGGAAAAAGGAGAGGAAAACAAGGGAGAACAAGACACTCACAGAGGTTCTTTGCATGCTTTAGAATGGATTTGTAGAGTAAATTAAGCTTGTATTTTCATTCATGGTCTGTATGAACTAGGAGAGTACTAACTCCTACCTTGTTTTTCTTTCTTTTAGTTAAAAGGAAAAGAAAGCAATTTTCATACCACAGTTCTTGAATTTGAAAAAGAAAAAAAAGGCTGATTGTCCTCAAATTTAATGAAATGCCAACCAGCAAATCATTCAAGTTTTGTCCTAGAGAGTATACGCTTTAGTCTTATCCTAAATCAAGGAGAATAAATTGGGATGTTCAAAATGCTGCATATAATTACATGCACTTTTTTATGATAATAATAGACCTGCCCAATGACACAGCATCTTTTCTATATTAGCACTGAATATTGTGTGAGAAGTTCATAATATTATAATTTGATGTTAATATTAACAACATAAAACATTTTAAATTCCCTAGAATCCTTTTAAAGTCAGAAAAATATCCTTTGCATATGGAGTTATTATTTTTTCTGATCTTCAGAACTTCCCAGAAGTATAAGAAAATCCAGCCAAAAAAGTCCTAAAAAAAAGAAAGCCTTGCTGTTGGCAAAATGAATTTGGGCTCAATCCTGAGCTATGTTTTCGGGTGCTCACCTTTGCAAAGAGGACACAGTGTCCAAAGGAATCACTACTGAGTTTCTCAAGACTTCTGTATTTGGCCCCATAGGAGAAATAGAAGTTCTGAAAATGCCTGATTTTTTCCCTATAAATATCAGAGCATGAGTTAGAAAGTTACTTCTATGGAGACATATATCTCAGCCTGTGCATTCTGACTCTTTGGCAGACAATACTTCAACTTCAAAGACTACAGTGACTCATAAAAATGAATTTTAAAAAGAAAGAATCTGTCTTTATTAAAACAAATGCAATAAAAGCTGGAAAGCCTCACTGCCTTCAACGGAATGTGTTGATTGTGTTGGAGGTTTTGTACAAATGGGATGGGACCACTGGGAGATGTTCCTTTGAGCCTTTTGTGTGACATCAGCCTCATGACAAGGCTTGAGACTATTGAAAGGTGGCAACAGCTCAGGTCTGCCAGCACCAGCCAAAGATTTCTTTTTACAGGGCATTTAAAAGTTTTCCAGCCAATAGCATATTGCTAAAGCTTACAGACAATTGCTCTAGCCTATCACTAACAACACACATAAACCTGCTTCAAACAATGCCTGCTTGTATGCTTTCTATTAACTGCACAATATTCCATTACTAAGAGTAAAACCTTCTACTATCTTGCTAAGCATATTTTTCTGCAGTCTTAAGGTGTATTCTAGCCAAGCCTAAAAACTCAAACTATTGTTTCATGTCCTTGCTTACTGTATCATTGTATCTTTTCCTACTTTCTAGCTTTTCAGTTGCAGCTAATTCCATCTTCTTCTGCTGTTTCTAGGACCTGCTTTCACACCTTTCTGAAAGCCTTCTTACCTTTAATATTTCCCACATTGATCAGGAATTACAAAGTTAAGAAATAAAGATAACAATCTGCTTTTCCTGTGGCCTGTCTCCCCTGGAGTTCACTGGGTCATTTTTGTTTTGTATCTGTTTTGCTAGCATTTAGTCCAATTATAACACCTCTACTCAGTTCTCTAAACATCACGAAGCAATGGCAGGAAAAAAAAAAAAAAAAAAAAAAAAAGCAGG